>WNWK01007584.1:0-51823 GCA_009830355.1 Cherax destructor | reverse complement strand
TGATCGAAATTCAAATGTCATTCTCAAAAAAAATGAATGAGTGCAGGAAACAAAATACCCGGAGATTACCAGAAGATTGTTACTAAAAAATTTACTACCATATGGGGTTATTAGGTAGATTACCATATTTTCCAGCATAAAAGGTTTTTTTTTTTACCCCAATCGAAAGTTTTTGGGAAAATCACCCTACCCTTTTATACACTAAGGTCAAGGTCCGGGGTAGGTTTTGGGTTTTGTTTTAACAGTTGTTTACTAATACAGGGTCCCTGACTAACAATTAATCTGTTCCAGGAGCTATTACTTAACATGAAAAATACGAATTCGAAACTTTATTTCCCATAAAAAAAATAATGTAAATAAATTAACCGTTCCCCCCAAAAAAAATATTGACATACAGTGGAACCCCGGGTTAACGAACCCCCCGGAAATCGTGAAATTATGTAAGTATAATATTGTAATGCTTGTGGAGGTGTTTTTTGGGGGGTCTGAAATAAAAACTAACCTAAATGACTTTTTTTCTTGGGGGAAGTAAATTCGTCGGTAATGGCACTTTGAGCAGGCTTCGCAATGAATAAAAAATAAAAAAAATAATAAATAATAAAAAACAATATTATATATATACATTTTTTACCTTTATTTGAAGAGTTGAAAGGGATTTGGAAGATGGGGAGGATGACAGGGGCAGGGGGGGTTTTTGGTTAAAGGGGGAACCCCTCCAAAAGGATTTCGGTAAAAGTCCCTCTGGGGTTACCCCCTTTTTGGGTTTTTTAATCCCAAATTGGGGACCAGCTTGAGAGTCCCCGGGATCCCTGCCTGGTGAAATAACGGGGTCCACAGTCCTCTGTTTCGGGGCGAACTTTACTCTTCCTGAAGTACAACAAAGGCTCTGTCAATTAAAGGGCCAAAAGAAGGGGCCCCTTTTCCAGTTTTCTCAGGGGGGTGTTTTTCAACAAAAATTTTCACATCGCTTTCCCCTTGGAAAAAATTTCCCTTAAAACACTGAAGAAGGCACCTCCTTCTCTCTCTCCCTCCTCCCGGGAAACAATAACCCCAGCTGTGGTTTTGTTGCTGTTCCAGATGAAGCTCTTGCAGCTTCATCTGGAGTGGTGTTCCTCACTCTCTTTACCACTGGGGTGCCACTAGGAAGCTTCTTTGGACCTATGGTGACTTATTTCACAGTGACAATCACTAAACCACCAAAAAAAAGACACCAAATGTATTGTGAATGTTTGAAAGAGCGTGCTGGGTAATGTTCTCTCAATGGTAAACAACGTTTCACTAGCGTCCTGCGCAGGCGCAGGGCAGGCAGACAGGTCTAATATGTTACGATACACGAGTCCATTTACGATACACGATATCGAAAAAAGCTTACGTTACACGATTTTTACGATATATGAGCCTTACGTTACTCGGGGGTCCACTGTATTACATTACAACTGCTTGTTGGAGTGTGAGCAAGGTAACATTTATGAAGGGATTCAGGGAAACTAGCAGACCGGACTTGAGTCCTGGAGATGGGAAGTACAGTGCCGGCACTCTGAAGAAGGGGTGTTAATGTTGCAGTTTTATAACTGTAGTGTAAGCACGCCTCTGGCAAGACAGTGATGGAGTGAATGATGATGAAAGTTTTTCCTTTTTTGGGCCAACTTGTCTTTGTGGGAGACTGCCAATGTGTTAATAATAACAAAAAAAAAATAACTTTTTTTTTCTTTTCAACAAGTCGGCCGTCTCCCACCGAGGCAGGGTGACCCAAAAAGAAAGAAAATCCCCAAAAAGATAATATTTTCATCATCATTCAACACTTTCACCACACTCATACATAATCAATGTCTTTGCAGAGGCACTCAGATATAACAGCTGAGAATAAGTGCCTCCCAGCTGTCACTATCCCAGAACCCTCCTTTAAAGTGCAGGTATTGCTTGTTAATATCGTCTTATATGCTCATGCGCTTTATATGCTGGAAAATATGGTACATACAGAGTATAGGAGATATAAAATACCACCAAATTGCAAAACAAGAGACAAAATAGACACTGGTTTGCTTGAAGGCCAAGGTTTTTAAAGACTAAATGATACAGGCTTCAAAAAGCTTGGTCCCCAAGCTTTAATGAAGCATCCATTCTGCCTTTGTGTACACTGTATATAATGTACAATTTTTAAATTATTTTAAATAAAATGAGCAACTGAACTGATGAATAACAGAATTTAATATAGGTCAGGAAAATGGGAGGACATGGTAACAGGCCACATGAAGAACACATTGTATGACAAATAAGAGTCAGCGATGAATCAAGAAGTCATCATAGAGAAAACATATGTCACCAGTGGATTACATAAATCTTGAGAAACTTGTATGCCTAACTGGCAAACTTTAACATAAGTCTTGAGATATATGGATATGGAAATGCTTAAAAAAGCTTAACTTACATTAGGTAAAAGGACATGTGTGCAACTAATGTTACATTAGTTACACATGTCCTTTAATCTAACATATTTTCAGTAAATTTACCTTTATTACTGACTTACGTTAAGCCAGGGCTGGAATATATATACAGTGGAACCTCGGTTAACGAAAAAAATTCATTCCAGAAGCCTGCTCAAGTGCCATTACCGAACGAATTTAATTCCTTAAGAAAAAATGTCATTTAGGTTAGTCTATTTCAGACCCCCAAAAATACACTTCCACAAGCACTTACAATATTATACTTACATAATTGCACGATTTCCGTGGTGTTCGTTAAACGGGGTTCCACTGTATGTTTGTGGCGTCCACTTAAAAAAAGAAATCAAGAAAAGCAATGAAATGGTCCCATAGGACCATTTACAAGTCAAACTGAAACTTGTAAATGGTCCCATAGGACCGTTTACAAGTCACACTGTAACTTGTAAATGGTCCAAGTTGGCCTTGTCTTTCTTTAGCAACAAGGATGTGCTTCAGAGGAGACATGAAGTGAATTTTACACCAGAACAATTTTTCGATTAACACCCACGATGTGCACTCAATATTATTCATAGAAGTACGAAAGATATTAAATTTAACAATACTGTATTAATTTTTTTTTTACATAATTTATCCCTGTTTGTCACATTAGTCAGGAATTGTAATATTAACCAGCGTAAAAAAATATGTACAGTATACCTATTTTAATTGCAGGGGAAACAATGGATTTCAAAATTATATTTTTTCACTGTTTGGATTTATTTTTTGACAAATGTGCAAAAATGAGACAAAAATGACATCATAATGCAATAGCAATTTTTTTTTTAATTAAAACACATCTGACATAAAAATGACATCATAATACTGTAGTAATCTATTCTTTTTAAATATGACATCAAAAATGGCATCACAAAGTAGCAATTTTTTGTTAAAACAAATATGGCATCAAAAATAACATAATACTGTAGCAACATTTTTAATACAACAGCTTTTATAAAGCATCTCATCCATTCATTTATACAACAGCTTTTATAAAGCATCTCATCCATTCATTTATACAACAGCTTTTATAAAGCATCTCATCCATTCATTTATACAACAGCTTTTATAAAGCATCTCATCCATTCATTTATACAACAGCTTTTATAAAGCATTTCATCCATTCATTTATACAACAGCTTTTATAAAGCATCTCATCCATTCATTTATACAACAGCTTTTATAAAGCATCTCATCCATTTATTTATACAACAGCTTTTATAAAGCATCTCATCCATTCATTTATACAACAGCTTTTATAAAGCATTTCAAACCTGGACATATGAGGAATCACTCAGTGGCTTCCAGGGTTTACGGAAATAGCACGGCTCGAGAGGGTTGTTATGAGGACTGTTGTAATCCACTAGGTACTTGCTAGCCTGGGAAAGGAACAATCCATGATTAATGTGGTTTGACTTATATCACAGTAGAGCTAATTACTGTTTAAGTAACATCTTTGGATCTTGGATTACAAACTTTTTCAAATGTTAGAACACATTCTAGATATCAAAAAGAATCTGTTAGGATGTGAATGGTTGAGAAACTGACAAGTTGAAGAATTCTACACATTTCCAACATTTGCAAATCTTTAGTGTGGAAACTATTCGCCGGCAAGTGGCTTCTTCAGTCTGGTATAGAGATGAATGGTGGAGGATGAAGAGTTTGAGGTAATCAGTCCCTCAGCCTTGAGTCAATGTGTTCAATCCAACAATCTTGATGGACTGAACCCATCAGCTCTAGGCTGATGGACTGATTTCCTTAAACTCCTCCTCACCTTCCACCATTCCTCTCTACCAGACTGAGGAAGCCACTTGCTGGCAAATAGTTCCCACAACAAACGTAGCAAGTGTCTGAGTCTTTAACCTTCGTTAAGTTAGGAACTGAGGATGGTCAACAGATAAAAAGAACTTACAAGATATAGAAGTAATTTGCTCTTGTCACTGTCTGTCATATCTTCTCCAATCATTAACGGGTGGGATTCACCTTGTTCTGTGATGTATGTTGCCAGAAGTGTTGAGCACAAGTCATTATCCACCCCACATTCATTCATGATGGCTCCTGAAGCCCAATCAAGAATTATGATGGATTACTCATTAGAAAAACAATGAAAATTACTGACTTAGTATTTTTTTCAACACGTTGGCCATCTCCCAAAGAGTCAGGGTGACCCAAAAAAGAAACACTTTCACCATCATTCACACATAATTACTATCTTTGCAGAGGTGTGCAAATACAATAGTTCAGATGTCACAAACAGCAAATATCCCAAACCCCTCCTTTGAAGTGCAGGCACTGTACTTCCCACTTCCAGGACTCAAGTCCAGCTAACCGGTTTCCCTGAATCCCTCCACAAATATTACCTTGTTCACATTAAAACCATTTGTCTCCACTCACTCCTATCTAACACACTCACACATGCCTGCTGTTTAGTATTATTATTATTTTTTTTTTTTTACACATTGGCCGTTTCCCACCGAGGCAGGGTGACCCAAAAATAAAGAAAAACCCAAAAAGAAAGAAAAAACTTTCATCATCATTCAACACTTTCACCATCACTCATACATAATCACTGTCTTTGCAGAGGCGCTCAGATACTACAGTTTAGATGTTCCTCCAAACTGCCAATATCCCAAACCCCTCCTTTAAAGTGTACTTCTCATTTCCAGGACTCAAGTCCGGCTAACTGGTTTCCCTGAATCCCTTCACAAAATATTACCCTGCTCGCACTCCAACAGCTCATCAGATCCCGAAAACCATTTGTTTCCATTCACTCCTATCTAACACGCTCACGCAAGCCTCGGTGGGAGATGGCCAGCGAGTCGAGAGAAAAAAAATATTATAAGTAACCAAAAGCTCTCGTGGCCTGGTGGCTAAAGCTCTCGCTTCACACGGCGAGGGTCTGGGTTCGATTCCCAGCCAGGGTAGAAACATTGGGTGTGTTTCTTTACATCGGTTGTCTATGTTGACCCATCAGTAAAATGGGTACCTGGGTGTTAGTCGACTGGTGTGGGTCGCATCCTGGGACACTTGCCTAATTTGCTCAAAATGCTCAGCATAACAAGGAGCTTTGTATATAGTAGTATGTCATTGATGTCAGCTAGGCATGTAGTATACCATGTACATGTACCAAACCTGGGTAACCCAAAAAATAAGAAATTAAAGTTTTTCTTTTTACATTTAGTAATTTACACAGGAGGGGCTACTAGCCCCTTGCTCCTGGAATTTTAGTTGCCTCTTCTGACATGCATGACTTAGAAATGAAGGATTCTTTTCTACTTTCCCATGGAGAATATACAGTATACAGTGGACCCTCGGTTTTCGTTCACCTCCAAACTCGAACAATTATATAAGTGTATTTTCTTAAGTGCTTTTGTAAGTGTATTTTTGGGAGTCTGAAATGACTAATCTAATTTACATTTGTCCTTATGGGAACAAATTTGTTCAGTAACAGCACTCAAACAGCATTCTGGAAAGAATTTTCAACGAAAACCGAGGGTCCACTGTATATTATATTTATATTCAAGATACCAAACAACAAAACCAAAGCACCAAAATAACAGTGCAATGCTCTGCTTTTCTTAATGCAGTTTGGGCAGCATCAAAGCACTAATGATCATCCAAACACCACACTTATGAGGGCAGGGCTTGTACAGCATGAGCTGTTGTAGCCTTTTAACCTACTACAAAAACAATACTTTTCAATGTACCTTGGAGTGCAGGCTCTTCGGACATCCACTGAGCAAGCACCTCTATGGACTGGGTGCACAACAACTCTGGATATCTAGTACGCATTAATTTCATTAACAGATCATTGCTACGGTTGCATCGCAGCTGAGTCTCACTGAAATAAAGGACAAATTACTATTATTACAATCATGGGAGAAATCACGATAAAACATGTGATTACAAATATGAAAAAATACCACATTGAAAATAGGAAATAAAATCTGAGCACTTTCATGTGCTTATACACATAACTAAGTGCTAAACACACTAGGGTCATATAGCATTAAAAACAAGTAATGTCATTACCTGGCAGATATGGAATATACATTTCAGTATGAAAAGAGAAAATCTATTCTGGACCCCCCATTCTCATAGTATTCATTTAATATTTTGTACTTGCCTGGGTGTTAGCCGCCTGGTTTTGGTCGCATCCTGGGGACAAAATTAACCTAATTTCCCCGAAATGTTCTACATAACCAGGGGCTTTCTATATAGTATGTCACTTATGTCAGCTAGTTCTGTATAAGTTGTATCATGTACTGCTACATACAGTACGAACAATTATGTAAGTGTATTTTTGTAAGTGCTTTTGTAAGTGTATTTTTGGGGGTCTGAAACGGACTAATCTAATTTACATTCGTCCTTATGGGAACAAATTCGTTCGGTAACAGCACTCGAACAGCTTCCTGGAACAAATTATTGACGAAATCTGGAGTACCACTGTATAATTATTATATTATTATTACTATTCTAGACAGGTTATAGAATGAACTGGCCATCTAAGATACAATATGCATGCAAGATATAAAAGGCTGAGTTACAGGTCAGGAAGTCAACTTTGTAGATACAGTAGTGAAAATAATAGAGTATCATACTTTGTATCGAGATCTCAAGACCCCAGCTCGTGGATCACTGCATAATATCAAATGTCAGTCGAAATTCTAGGAGCCTGTGCAAGATATTTTGGCTAAAGCCATAATTATCATACACAGGTTACAGAACTGTAAACTCAGCCACAAATACTGAGCAAAAGGACATAAAACAAAACTGTCATAGTGGCAAATTCACAAAAATGGTTGAGTGTAGTGTGAAATACGTTTCAATAGCCTCATCAAAGCAAACCATTTCAGGCATACAATACTTTCGTGTCTAATTAAACAACTGATTTCTCATGCATCTAAATCAACCAATGAATACCGTAGCATTTAATAATTCATTAATCAAGCCTTTATTCAAAATTACACCAAAATTTACAAGCTTACTCTCAGTGTTTGCTTTCACCTTATATATGATACACCTTTAACATCAAGATAATTTTCCATACCTCTCTTTGACTCTGATAATGTAATAGGAAATGCCACAAAAAACTACTATGTACTGTATAAATTAATATCTATTTATTTGCAATATAATTTAACTATATTTCATATTCATATACAAGCACTCCTCACTTAATGACCGAGGTCCGTTCCTACAACTAGGTTGTTAAGAGAATTGGTCGATAAGCAAGCAGCGTCATCATTGAAGTTAACAGCAGGGTTATCAGGTGGTGTAGAGGGCCCGGGTAAGGAAGATGATGGCAAGGAAATTGAACGACTTGTAGGGGTAGGGGTAGGGGTCTGGGTAAGGAAGATGATGGCAAGGAAATGGAACAACTTGTAGGGGTAGGGGTCCAGGGAGTAGCTTTCCACAAGAATCCCATTAGTGTGGTCTCCTTTCTAATTTTCGTTTTTTCTTCATAAATTTCACGATAGCATCGTAAAAGTTCATCCATTTGCCATTCAACATTTAGTTCTAATAGAGCTGCATTCACTTTCCAGAACACACCAGCTAACCCCATTACAGTGAACTTCTTTTGTACTTCTTCCTCTTCCAAGTGCTGCTGCACTTCCAACTCTATTAAATCTTCGTTAGTTAGCTCTCCCTCGACACATTCCACTAATTCTTCAATATCTTCCACCTCAATATCTAAATTAAGCACTTTTGCAAGTTTCCGTGACCAAGGTTCTCGTACAGCGTACAATACTGGCTGGTTGGAGAGCTGGTCGTTAAGTCCACACGGTCGTTAAGTGAGGAGTGTCTGTACACTATTGCCACTTGTCATCATATCTATAAAAAAAAAAAAAAAAAAAAAACATCACGGGCGGGGACAAAACTCGCCATGAGTTCAATTCCCACCCGTGGTATGGCTTGTTCGCAATTGTCATTACGATTTCATGAGTCATTTTATCTTAAACACATTATCTTAACAATAAACACATTCCTTGCTAAAAAAATTAAGAAAGAAAAAAAAACAACCATTCACCCTAGTTGAATGGCTATACACTTGCCTGTGGTCATAGGCCTCTGGAGACCACCTCTCAAGTGAATATTCCAGTAAAACCATACAAATATGATTGCTAAAAGGCACAACTCACTCTGTGGTGATTATTTCATCCTTAGTACGCCGAATAAGAGTGACGGGACCATAGTAGAGAGATAACTGATCGCCCGGGTTGAGATTCATGTGATTGCGAATAGCAGCAGTGACAATGCTGCCCATGCACGCTGGCATCCTAGGTAGAGCCAGTGGAAGGATGTCATCAAAAGTGGCATCCAGGATCAGCCCACGTATCTGAGAGTTGTGGAAAACTGATGCAGACAAATTACAAACCTTATTTGCCTACATATTTCCTCTGAAACACTAATTTTACTCAGCCTGAATAAAAATACTAGTACACCCTGCCATCACATAGCAACCTAGAATTACCTCCACTCCTACTACTACCACCACCACCACCACTACTACTTCCTATCTTTCACCTCAGATGATACCTACATATATATGCAGAACAACCCAACCACTGTGAAAAAATAGTGAACTTCCAAGTGCCTTTGTGATTTCTCACGGTGGGAGATAGCCAACATATTAAAATAAAAGAATGTGTGTGTGCATGTGCACGTATGTGTCGGTGTATGCACACATGGAAAATTGCCAAAGCAGGTGATAATTTGATATTTTATAAACTTTTTATAAAAACATCTGTCTAAGCCACACACATGACAATATTGTGAGTCAGACAATTCTGCAATGACCTATTTTTAGCTAGTTATATTTTCTAGTAACCAGATGAATACATTTTTTTAAGACATCGACTGTTTCCCACTGAGGCAGGGTGACCCAAGAAAGAAGAAACACATTCATATTACTCGCTCCATCACTCTTGCCAGAGGTGTGCTGACACTACAATTCAAAAACTGCAACATATCTCCACCCCTCCTTCAAGAGTGCTGGCACTGTACTTCCCACCTTCAGAGCTCTATACAGTGGAACCCCGTTAACGAAAACCCGGAAATCGTGCAATTATGTAAGTATAATATTGTAAGTGCTTGTGGAAGTGTATTTTTGGGGGTCTGAAATAGACTAACGTAAATGACATTTTTTCTTAAGGAAGTAAATTCGTTCGGTAATGGCACTTGAGCAGACTTCTGCAATGAATTTTTTTCATTAACCGTGGTTCCACTGTATATTACTTGTGGCCAGCATGATTAAAAAAATTTAAAGAAAGAAACTAAATGTACTGTACATTTATAATTCTCAGGGATCAACATGCTGGGTCGAGGGTTTGACATGTACAATTTTTTATTCACATAATTAAATGATTTTAGACAATATCAAAACACAAATTCCATATTACAAGGGTCCTTATTTATCTAATAACCAGAATGGTAAATATCACAGAAAGTTTCACTTTTAGCTAGACTGGAAGGGATTTTTTCAGTTTTGCAAAAAAAGTAATGTTTGATGGTTTTCATAGCTGTTATTTGTGTATCTAGTTGGTCAATTATCAGAAACTTGTTGCCTGAAGAAATAATAACTGAACCTAACAGGCAGTTTATTTCCAGGCTTGCAGGAGTAACATTGCATCTCTTAAATAAAGACCAGATATTCATTTGTTAATTTTTTCTTTTAAATGTCTTAAAATGAGATACAGTCAACCCTCTGTTTTCGTGTATCTCCGTTATCAGGCAGTGTAGCAGTTTCTGGTTGAGTGAACATTATCCTGCGAGTTCATACAAAACATTTCTTAACAATCCATTGTTTTTGGCCCTTGATTATTGTGTGTGACTGCTAAATAAGCCACCATGGGCCCAAAGAAAGCTCCGAGTGCCAGTCCATTGGTAAAGAAAGTGAGGAACACCATAGAATTAAAGAAAGAAATCATAGCAAAGTATCAAAGTGGAGTCGATTAAGGCTATAGCACCAGCCAGCGATAAAGTGTAGTATTAACAGTGTAGCAAGTAAGTTTAGCGAATAAGCGATAGAAAAATGATGACACGAAACTTAACTCCTCCAATGTTGTTTGAGGAATATAGGGGCACTGAAAACAGAGCCGTCCTCTGCCACCATCTCCTCCAAGGTAAGTGTAAATATTTCTTATTTATAAATTACGTACATTGTTTGTGTGAATAGTGGTGGTGACTTTGCTGGAAGGCCCACCACCATCACTATATGTACTGCTTATGGTCAGTGGCCCTTATAACCCAACAACAATAACACTAACACCAGCCCTCTCATACGTAATGACATATTTTATTCATTCTAGAGTATATATCATGTTTCTATGCTATTAATATTGTTTATTATGTCATATTAGATGAATTGTGATAGATAAGTAAGCCATAGAGCTGATATTAGTGTCACAATGAAGCATTTTGTCCTGCCTCCCAACAATAAACTTGCTTCCTCTCTCCTCCTCTCCATCTTCCATACACCAACAAGAGTCGCCAATAAAGGTAAGTGTGATGTTAAATGTTCATTTATACATGTTATTAGTGCTTTATATTTATTTGTCATTCTTTTCTGTATGTAAATCTATATTTAATCTCTAATAAATTATTTTTTGTTAATACTCCTGGGTGTCTGAAACGGATTAATTGAATTTACATTATTTCTTATGGGAAAAATGGCTTCAGTTTTCGTTGATTTCAGTTTTAGTCGATCCCTCTGGAATGGATTAAACACGAAAACGGAGGGTTGACTGTATACAGTGGAACCCCGAGTTTCGAACGGCTCCCAACTCGACCTATTATGTAAGTTTAATATTGTAAGTGCTTTTGTAAATGTATTTTTGGGGGTCTGAAATGGACTAATCTAATTTACATTATTCCTTATGGGAACAAATTTGTTTGGTAACAGCACTTGAACAGCATTCTGGAACGAAGAAAGTTTGAAACTCGGGTACCACTGTATGTACTCTCCTTGGAACATATGAAAACAAAATTATCTACCTATCTGTATGAATGGTTTAAGACATGGAAAGATAGCAGCATATACACACCTGTGGATAATTCATGGCTGCCCAGGTGCTGGTGTATCCACCAATACTCCAGCCATAAATAATGATGTCCTCTTCTCTGAAGCCTAAGCCATGAATTGCAAATTGCATCACTGCATCTACAGCATTCTGTTCTTGACTTGGGTATGGTGTTCCCTGAAAGTGTATGCCATTATTTACTTATGTTTTATCAAATGAAAACAACAGAAGGATGTCACATTATTACAGAGGTACCCCAAGTTGCGGCCACCTCCCAACTCGAACAATTATGTAAGTGTATTATTGTAAGTGCTTTTGTAAGTGTATTTTTGGGGGTCTGAAACCGACTAATCTACTTTACATTATTCCTTATGGGAACAAATTTGTTTGGTAACGGCATTCGAACAGCCTTCTGGAATGAATTATGGACGAAACTCGGGGTTCCACTATATTAGTATATTAGCCTATTAATTGTATAGTCATTATGGTTGGAATATTGCTGTACACTAATGGCCCCTTTCAAGGCAGGTGAATTTGCAGACCTGGAGAATACACAGAGAACTTTCACAGCACATATTAAGTAAGATAAAACACCTAAATTACTGGGAACGGTTGAAGTCCCTTGATTTGTACCCCTGAAACAGACGAGAAAGATACTTGATAATATACACCTGGAAATTCCTACTCCTTTGTATATAGTGTACATATGTGTAAAAAGCCCTGTTGTAATACTTGGTGAAGGAAAAGACAAAAGTCTGGAATTAATCTAACTGATTTTTGAAGGAAATACAATTTCAATACATCTTCTACTGTGTTTCTTTGCTCCCAGACAGGCCCCCATATTACAACCTCAGGTTCAATGGCCTGTTAACCTGAGTGTAAAAGGGAGCTTGGAGCAAAGAAACACAGTAGAAGATGTATTGAAATTGTATTTCCTTCAAAATCAGTTTGATTAATTCCAGACTTTGTCTTTCCTTCACCAAGTATTACAACAGGGCTTTTACACATATGTACACTATATACAAAGGAGTAGTATTTAGTGCACACCACAGTTGTCTAGGCTAAGCAGCAGCCAAAAGACAGACAACTTTCCACAACCAGCTCTATGCAGGAATTCCAATGACAAACCGCGAGTGGTATCCACGTCACCTTTGTCATTGTTAAACTCGCATTTTAATTGGCTGAACCGAGTCGTTGATTTGATGATGGGGCCCCATCACCAAACCCTTAACGATGGTTCGCTGGTTGGAGGGAGCCTATGTGGGTGTGTTTAACATGCTCCGAATAAAGGTTACATACTCTTTGCATGCAACACTAGTCCCAAATTTGCACATGAAAATCACTCCCTATGAAAGCAAAAGAATTAGCAGGAGATGCAACATCCCCAATGAAAAGCAGGGCGCCACAAGTACGCTAAGATACCACACATAAGGGCCCAAGACTGTTCAACTGCATCCCAGCATACATACGGGATTACCAATGGACCCTGGCTGTCTTCAAGAAGGCATTGGACAGGCACCCAAAGTCAGTTCCTGACCAGTCGGGCTGTGGCTTATACAGTGGACCCGGAGTTCGTGAAAATCGGTGTTCGTGATGTTTTTCGGGAAAATTTTGGTTCGGTGTTCGCGAATCTGTTCGGAGTTCGTGATTCGTCCCGGACGCGTACGCGTGGCCTGAGAGGGCCCAGGCACTCATTCAGCGTCAGTGTGCTATTGTTTACCAGCGAGCGACCGCCACCCACGCATTCATACCATATAGTATGTTTACGATTATCACTACTTATTTTCGTAACCATATTTATAACTAAGAAATTTTTGTGGTTAGATGTTTGCTTGTTACGACATTCGTCGACCTGTCCGCTGGCGCCCAGCTGAGCGACCAGAGCCAGTGCTATGTTTAAGCGGGCGACCACCCACCACACCCACGCATTCATACCAGTATATTGTCATTATTCCACTGTTTTTAGTGCTTGCAACTGCTAAATAAGCACCATGGGCCCAAGAAAGTCCTAGTGCCAGCCTGTGGAAAGAACAGAAATACGGTAGAATTGAAGGAGGAGATCATTGCAAAATATGAAAGTGAAGATCCGTGTGGCTGAGCTGGCCAGGCAGTATGGCAAAGCCCATTCAACCATCACTTCCATTGTGGCCAAGGGAAAGGAACTCAAGGACGCTGTTGTTGCGAAAGGTGCAAGTATGGTCAAAAACAGAGATCTCAAGTGCTGGAAGAAGTGGAGAGGTTATTGTTGGTGTGGATCAACGAGAAACAATTAGCAGGAGATAGTGTTACGCAGGCGATAATATCTGAAAAAGCAAGGCAGTTGCATGATGATCTCGTCAAGAAAATGCCTGCAACGAGTGCTGAAGTGAACGAATTTAAAGCCAGCAAAGGCTGGTTTGACAGATTTAAGAAGCATAGTGGCATACATAGTGTGATAAGGCATGGTGAGGCAGCCAGTTCTGACAAAAGTGCGGCTGAAAATTACGTGAATGAGTTCAAGGGGTACATAGAGGCTGAACAATTCAAGCCCCAACAAGTGTTCAATTGTGAGAAACAGGCCTGTTTTGGAAGAAAATGCCAAACAAGACCTTCATTACACAGGAGGAAAAGGCACTGCCAGGACACAAGCCTATGAAAGACAGGCTAACTCTCATGTTGTGGCTAATGCTAGGGGATTTTGAAGTGAAGCCTTTAGTGGTGTATCACTCTGAAAATCCCGAGCATTTAGAGATGCAGTGTCGCTAAGGCTAATTTGTGTGTGATGTGGAAGTCTAACAATAAGGCATGGGTCACTAGGGAAATTTTCTTTGATTGGTTCCATGAAGTGTTTGGCCCCAGTGTAAAGAAATATCGCAGGAAAATAATTTGCCACTTAAGTGCCTCCTGATAATGGACAATGCTCCTTGTCATCCTCCAGACTTGGCAGAGCAAATTGTGCAGGACTTTAAGTTCATCAAAGTGAAGTTCTTGCCCCCTAATACCACTCCTCTCCTCCAGCCCATGGACCAGCAGGTCATTTCAAACTTTAAAAACTCTACACCAAAGCAATGTTTCAAAAGTGCTTTAAGTGACGACAGACATTAATTTGACCCTAAAAGTTTTGGAAAATCATTTCAATATCCTGCATTGTGTAAATCTTATAGGTAAGGCTTGGGAGGGGGTGACTACCAGGACTTTGAACTCTGCCTGAGAAAATTGTGGCCAGACTGTGTCCCAGAGAGGGATTTTGAAGGTTTTGGGGCTGAGCCTCAGAACCCTGAGCCTGAGCCTGTTGTGGAAGACATTGTGGCACTGGGCAAGTCCATGGGGTTGGATGTTAGTACCGAGGATGTGGAACAGTTGGTGGAGGAGGACAATGAAGAAATAACCACTGAAGATCTGCAAGAGCTTCAACAGCAACAGCAACAACAGACCACAGTTCAGGAAAATGGTTCAGAGGAGGAGGAACAGAGATGGAGGAAGTTGCCTTCTTCAAGGATTAGGAGATCTGTGCCAAATGGACTGATGTGCAAGGCTTTATGGATGAATATCACCCTAACAAAGCTGTTGCAGGCCGTGCTGGCAACCTGTACAATGACAATGTGGTGTCCCATTTCAGGGATGTTTTAAGAATCGCCAGACAGCTCCCTGGACAGATTTTTGAGAGAGGGGTCCAGTGACTCAACCTGGTCCTAGTGGCATTAAAAGAAAAAGGCCAGTAACCCCAAAAAAGAACTTGGTACCTGCAGTGTTAATGGAAGGATTCCCTTCCAAACACTAGCAACTCCTCCATCCTCTTCCCTCCTCCCGTCTTCCACACATCAACAACTCTTCAATAAAGGTAAGTGACATGTTATTGTACTAGTTAATATTTATTTCTCATTGTTTTCTGTGTAATTTAATGTATATTTAATGTACAATAATATTTTATTTTACTACTTTTGGGTGTCTGAAACAGATTAATTTTATTTCCATTACATGTATTTCTTATGGGGAAAATAGATTCGGAGTTCGTGATATTCGGTGTTCATGACGCCCTCTGGAACAGATTAATCACGAACTCCGGGGGTCCACTGTACGTCGGTTTATGTGTGGCCAGCATTAACAGCCTGGTTGATCAGGCCCTGATCCATTGCAAGGCCTGGTCATGGACTGGGCTGCAGGGGCGTTGACCCCAAAACCCCCTCCAGGTATGTACACCATCAGTCAATAACACTGTAATCCAAAAAAAAAAAAAAAAAAAAAAGGACTAAACTCTGAGTATATACGTATACATAAAAAGAGATGCACTTCTTGGTGTATATACCCTTCAAGGAACTTTGCAAATATACAGTGCAAAAGAATAAAGATATTACTAACTGTGCTGGAAGCAAATCCTGGATGGTTCCATCCTAGCACCGAGAACCCGGCTTCTAATGGTGTCGACATAATTCCAACTTCATAGAAGCCAGCATTTCCTTCACAGCACACCACCAAGGTCTTTCCATTTGGATACTGCTTTCTGTCAAAATGATTTATAATAATTTATCATTCAAATGAATACAGTGAGATTAAAATTATTACGTTAAGCTAATGCTGAATTATATTGACTTTTGTAGTTTTATGAGCAAATATACCACATTCTACCTTACCATT
Source organism: Cherax destructor (assembly GCA_009830355.1). Lineage (NCBI taxonomy): Eukaryota > Metazoa > Arthropoda > Malacostraca > Decapoda > Parastacidae > Cherax > Cherax destructor. The sequence continues at coordinate 35,706 of WNWK01007584.1, read as the reverse complement.
GAGTTACATTACCAAACACATTCTAGGGCAGCAAATGGTAATGAATAATTTTATAAAATGGGGAATTTAAACTGGTTTTTCAAGCCTCAAGTCAAAGTACACTAGACTGATTTGTAAGATTTTAGAAGCCTTAGAACCTTCTAGTTGTTTAATGGTTTAAATACAATTGCTGATATTACACCTGCAACTATATTTACCAATGTGCTACTAAAGTACCATTACCAACTTACTATTTTGACCAATTTGCTGTTATATTGCTAAAGTCATTATAACAATATAACAAAAACAGTTCAATCTTCATGCCACAATCTATATATATACATTCATTTCAAGTCATAGGCCTCAAGTCATTAGACCTCCCTAAGTAGGGAGGGGGGGTGATGAGCAGTGGACCCACAGTATGCCTACTCAAACTCAATAGTGCCACATTTCCTTAGCCACTCTTAATTTGTAAAACTAATCTAGTGATGAGGCCTCCACAGGCTAATGTATTATACATTACTACTACTACTTCTTTCAACAAACTGGCTGTATCCCACCGAGGCAGGGTGGCCCAAAAAGAAAACCAAAAGTACAGTGGTACCTCTACTTACGAGCAGCTCCCAACTCGAACAATTATGTAAGTGTATTTTTGTAGGTGCTTTTGTAAGCGTATTTTTGGGGGTCTGAAATTAATTAATCTAATTTTCATTATTTCTTATGGGAAAAAATTCCTTCGATATTGGCACTTGAATAGCCGTCTGGAACGAATTAAGCTCGTAAGTAGAGGTACCACTGTATCTCCTTTTAAATTTAGTAATATATACAGAAGAAGTTACTAGCTCCTTGCTCCTGGCATTTTAGTTGCCTCATACAATACACGTGTGTACAGTGGACCCCCGAGTAACGTAAAAACTTCATTCCAGAAGCCTGCTCAAGTGCCATTACCGAATGAATTTACTCCCTTAAGGAATAATGTCACGTAGGTTAGTCTATTTCAGATCCCCAAAAATACACTTCCACAAGCACTTACAATATTATACTTACATAACTGTACGATTTCCGGGGTGTTCGTTACTCGGGGGTCCACTGTACAGAGGAAGAATTCTGTACACCATTACTTATATGTGGTGGGGAAGGAACAATAGTACAGGGGAAGAAACAACAGTCCTGGGAAAGGAACAGTGGTGGGGAAGGAACAACAGTCCTGTGGAAGGAACAACAGTGGTGGGGAATGAACAACGTATTTAAACTAAGTTAAGAGTTAGACAGACTAATTCAGCTTAGTACTTACAACCCTTCACAACCTACACAACTGTGAACAGTGGACACTTGTTCCAGCCAGGCATGAGTGCCCACTGCCTACGCACACTTACCCAAGCCAGGCACATCCGGCTTCAGTCACAAAAAGAATCATAGTGGGTGAAGTGACGAGTGCATGAAACTGTGCCGATCTATTAACAGCCTAATTAATTAGGATGACTTATCCTACAACAGACCTTTGCACAATGAAGTAGTCTAACATTCAATAACACATACATGTACCTCAAATTTGTTAACATTTCACTGCAATAAAAGCTGCCAACAAGGCTTACTAAAAAGAAAAAGAAGAAAACCGTCAAAGTGGGATGTTTGAATGTGCGTGGATGTTGTGCGAATGATAAGAAAGAGATGATTGTAGATGTTATGAATGAAAAGAAGCTGGATGTCCTGGCTTTAAGTGAGACAAAGCTGAAAGGGGTAGGAGAGTTTCAGTGGGGAGAAATAAATGGGATTAGGTCAGGGGTTTCAAATAGAGTTAGAGCTAAAGAAGGAGTGGCAATAATGTTGAATAATCAGTTATGGCAGGTAAAGAGGGAATATAAATGTATAAATTCAAGGATTATGTGGAGTAAAACAAAAGTTGGATGTGAAAAGTGGGTTATAGTAAGTGTTTATGCACCTGGAAGTGAGAGAAGTGTAGAGGAGAGAGGGAGAGAGAGAGATTTTGGGAAATGTTGAGTGAGTGTGTGGGGAGTTTTGAACCAAGTGAGAGAGTAATTGTGGTTGGGGATCTTAATGCTAAAGTGGGTAAAAATGTTGTGGAGGGAGTAGTAGGTAAATTTGGGGTGCCAGGGGTAAATGTAAATGGGGAACCATTAATTGAGCTATGTGTAGAAAGAGGTTTGGTAATAAGTAATACATATTTTAAGAAAAAGAGGATAAATAAATATACAAGGTATGATATAGCACGTAAGGAAAGTAGTTTGTTGGATTATGTATTGGTGGATAAAAGGATAATGGGTAGGCTTCAGGATGTACATGTTTATAGAGGGGCAACAGATATATCAGATCATTATTTGGTTGTAGCTACAGTTAAGAGTAAAAGGTAGATGGGACAAAAAAAAATGGCAATAGCAAGTAAGAGAGAGGTAAAAGTGTATAAACTAAGGGAGGAGGAAGTTAGGGTGAGATATAAGCAACTATTGGCAGAAAGGTGGATAGTGCAAGTATGAGTAGTGGGGGGGTTGAAGAGAGTTGGGATAGTTTTAAAAATGCAGTATTAGAATGTGGGCAGAAGTTTGTGGCTATAGGAGGGTGGGTGCAGGAGGAAAGAGGAGTGAGTGAGTGGTGGAATGAAGAAGTAAAGGGTGTGTTAAAGAGAAAAGGTAGCTTATGAGAGGTTTTTACAAAACAGAAGTGTTAATAGAAGAGCAGAGTACAGTGGTACCCGACTTACGATATTTTTCATTCCAGAATGCTGTTCAAGTGCCATTACCAAACAAATTTATCTCCATAAGAAATGATGTAAAATAGACTAGTCCTTTTAGACCCCAAAATTACACTTACAAAAGCATTTAAAAAAATAAACTTACATAAAAGGGTGAGTTTGGGGACCATCGTAAGTCGGGTACCACTGTATATGGAGAGTAAAAGAAAGGTGAAGAGAGTGGTGAGAGAGTGCAAAAGAAGAGCGGATGAAAGAATGGGAGAGGAGGCTCTGTCAAGAAATTTTGCTGAAAACAAGAACAAATTTTGGAGTGAGATAAACAAGGTAAGAAAGCCTAGGGAACAAATGGATTTGTCAGTTAAAAACAGAGTAGGGGAGTTAGTAGATGGGGAGCTGGAGGTATTGGGTAGATGGCGGGAATATTTTGAGGAACTTTTAAATGTCGATGAAAAAAGGGAGGCGGTAATTTCATGTACTGGCCAGGGAGGTACAACATCGTTTAGGAGTGAAGAAGAGCAGGATGTGAGTGTGGGGAGGTGCGTGAGGCATTACGTAGAATGAAAGGGGGTAAAGCAGCTGGAACTGACGGGATCATGACAGAAATGTTAAAAGCAGGGGAGATATAGTGCTGGAGTGGTTGGTATTTTTGTTTAATAAATGTATGAAAGAGGGAAGGTACCTAGGGATTGGCAGAGAGCATGTATAGTTCCTTTATATAAAGGGAAGGGGATAAAAGAGAGTGTAAAAATTATAGGGAATAAGTTTACTGAGTATACCAGGTAAAGTGTATGGCAGGGTTTTTATTGAAAGAATTAGAGGTAAGACAGAGAGTAGGATTGCAGATGAGCAAGGAGGCTTTAGAGTGGGTAGGGGATGTAGATCAAGTGTTTACAGTGAAGCATATATGTGAACAGTATTTAGATAAAGGTAGAGAAGATTTTATTGCATTTATGGATTTAGAAAAGGCATATGATAGAGTGGATAGGGGAGCAATGTGGCAAATGTTGCAAGTGTATGGAATAGGTAGTAAGTTACTGAAGGCTGTAAAGAGTTTTTATGAGGATAGTGAGGCTCAGGTTAGGGTGTGGAACGCCACTTGTTACAGATCCCCACTCAGATTTAACCCCATTAATGCACACCCTCTGCTTCCTATTGGTGAGCCATGACTCGATCCATGAAAACACTTTTACCCCAATGCCTGTAGTACCTGAGGTTGACTGCCAGGTGCTGGCATCTCCCTTCAACTCCCATGAACTACAGTGGGCACTCTCCCACCTATCTTTCCACTCTTCTCTGGGCCTTTCCTGTTGCAATCAACACATCATCAGGAACTTCCAATTTTCTAGAAATAAATACAAAGTCCAGGTAGATTAGTTCAGAGGAACATTCCTATGAACTAATCTGCTTATGTAGGAGAGAGGGAGATTACTTCCCGGTAAAAGTAGGTCTTAGACAGGGATGTGTAATGTCACCATGGTTCTTTAATATATTTATAGATGGGGTTGTAAAAGAAGTAAATGCTAGGGTGTTGGGGAGAGGGGTGGGATTAAATTATGGAGAATTAAATGCAAAATGGGAGTTGACACAGTTACTTTTTGCTGATGATACTATGCTTATGGGAGATTCTAAAGAAAAGTTGCAAAGGTTAGTGGACGAGTTTGGGAGAGTGTGTAAAGGTAGAAAGTTGAAAGTGAACATAGATAAGAGTAAGATGATGAGGGTATCAAACGATTTAAATAAAGAAAAATTGGATATCATATTGGAGAGAGGGATTATGGAAGTAAATGTTTTCAGATATTTGGGAGTTGACGTGTCAGCGGATGGGTTTATGAAGGATGAGGTTAACCATAGAATTGATGAAGGAAAAAAGGCGAGTGGTGCATTGAGGTATCTGTGGAGACAAAAAACGTTATCCATGGAGGCAAAGAAGGGAATGTACTAAAGTATAGTGGTACCAACACTCTTATATGGGTGTGAAGCATGGGTTGCAAATGCTGCAGCGAGGAGGAGGCTGGAGGCAGTGGAGATGTCCTGTCTAAGGGCAATGTGTGGTGTAAATATTATGCAGAAAATTCGGAATGTGGAAATTAGGAGAAGGTGTGGAGTTACTAAAAGTATTTGTCAGAGGGCTGAAGAGGGGTTGTTGAGGTGGTTTGGTCATTTAGAGAGAATGGATTAAAGTAGAATGACTTGGAGAGCGTATAAATCTGTAGGGGAAGGAAGGCGGGGTAGGGGTCGTCCTAGAAAAGGTTGGAGGGAAGGGGTAAAGGAGGTTTTGTGGGCGAGGGCTTGGACTTCCAGCAAGCATGTGTGAGCGTGTTAGATAGGAGTGAATGGAGACAAATGGTTTTTGGGACATGACGATCTGTTGGAGTGTGAGCAGGGTAACATTTGGTGAAGGGATTCAGAGAAACCAGTTAATTGATTTAGTTGGACTTGAGTCCTGGAAATGGGAAGTACATTGCCTGCACTTTAAAGGAGGGGTCTGAGATAGTGACAGCTGGGAGGGACTATTCTCAGCTGTCGTATCTGAGCTCCTCTGCAAAGACAGTGATTATGTATGAGTGTGGTGAAAGTGTTGAATGATGATGAAAGTATTTTCTTTTTGAGGATTTTCTTTCTTTTTGGGTCACCCTGCCTCGGTGGGAGACGGCCAACTTGTTGGAAAAAAAAAACAAGGCAGTTGCAGACTGTGATTCATATGTATCTTGGAGATTCTTCACTGAGGCACCATAGGTTCCCTCACTCTACAAGTAAGTACCCATTGTATCATTACATGCACATTTCTTGTACTACCGGGGCTGAACACTGTAAAGGTCTTACCACATCCTTCAGCCTACTAGAGATGCAACATACCTGCAATTGGCCTGCTACACTGCTCTGTGTAACTAGAGTTAAGAATTCAGGTAGCAGAAATGGAATGGCAGGTTCTGGGCTGAAGTCCACTGATGGCTTGATTAGATCACTAACCTAATCAGTTATAACCCACAGACACCCTCTATTCTACACAAGTCGTCAAAAAATAAAAAATGCATCAGATAGCATACTAATACCCAGCATTCTCATCTACAAGAAGCAAATCAAGAAAAAATGAGTGGCAGATCAACTTTTTATGGTTTTCTTTTCAACAAACTGGCCGTCTCCCACTGAGGTAGGGTGACCCAAAAAAGAAGAAACTCTTTCACCATCATAATAATTTTTCTAAGTTTAAAATTTTCTGGAAATACCTTGTACTTATTAGCTACTCTCTACTATTTTTTAACACATCGGCCATTTCCCACCTAGGCAGGGCAACTTGAAAAAGAAATACTACTTTCATCATCACTCCCTCCACTGTCTTGCCAGAAGCATGCCAATACTACAGTTGAAAAACTGCAACATTTCTCCAGAGCACAGGCACTGTACTTCCCACCTCCAGGACTCAAGTCTGTCTTAACTGGTTTTCCTGTCATCTCCTGTCCATATATACAGTGGTACCTCGGTTAACGATGGTCCCCAAACTCGCCCTTTTATGTAAGTTTATTTTTTTAAATGCTTTTGTAAGTGTATTTTTGGGGGTCTAAAAGGACTAGTCTATTTTACATTATTCCTTATGGGGATAAATTCATTTGGTAATGGCACTTGAACAGCATTCTGGAACGAAAAAATATCGTTAACCGAGGTACCACTGTATAAAAGAAATTTGTCTGATGTGACAGTTTTATACTAACTTTCCTCGTCTATCCACAAGCATTGTATCAATGCTGTTTCCATCTCGAGTAGTGACTTTGCTGCGAAGTCCTCCTTGTTCTTGTATTAATTTCTCTCTTCCTTGGAGGAGATACTGATCTGTAATGATAATAAATGTTACCACCTCAAAATCTAATGAATAGTCTATTAGATGAAGTAATTCAATTTACAGTTTAGCATTATAGTGAAGTCCAGGTATCACTCACTTTATGAAATACGTATAGTCAACTGACTGGCTTTCATTATTTTTTTTAACATACCGGCGGTCTCTCACCAAGGCGAGGCAACCCGGAAAAGAAGAAATAAAAGTTTTTTTTTTCTTTTTTACATTTAGTAATTAATTGAGGAGAAGGGGTTAAACATTTGCTTTGTGTAATTTCTTGGAAATAAATTTATCTAAAACGTCAGTAAATTGTAAGTTGAGAAGATCTGTGGAAGCCCTCCAGCTGGGCTGCCTGGGCTGCAGGCCCCTTAGCCTGGGTCTTAATCCAGCCAGTTTATATCTTAGCTACACCTTCCCTACACACACAACCTTTTAGATTATGTAGCTTTCATCAGTATCAGTTTCTTCCTGCAAATGTTATCATATTTTCCTAGAGCAATTATTTTACATACTGTACTTAACTAGTTTGTAATGACAATGTTGATGTAAAAACTTTTTTTTTTAACTTGCTGGCCGTTTCCTACCAAGGCAGGGTGACCCAAAAAAGAAGAAACACTTTCATCGTCACTCACTCCATCACTGTCTTGACAGAGGCGTGCTCTTACTACAGTTCAAAAATTGTAACATGTCTCTGCCCATCCTTCAGAGCATAGGCACTGTACTTCTCACCTCAAGGACTCAAGTTCAGCCAACTTGTTTCCATGAAACCCTTCAAAACCAACTTACCAACAGCAATCTGCAGCAGCTGTATAGAGCCAGGGTAAATCATTTTCTTGCCAATAAGGATGGTGACAATCCAAGCTATTATCTGGCATGGCATCATTGCAATTTGGTTGATAATCCCGCCCTTTCTACGTGTCAGACCTCTGTCCACATAAACACGTGGTTTGCGCTCATACCTACAGAACAGAAGGATAAATATATTGTACCTATATATTATGTGGCTTTTTATGCCTAATAATATTTTATTATATATATAAACTAATGTAGTTTACTGCAGAAAAATAAATTATTTGTATTTGTTTACAGCATTTTTCAGTAAACAGATTATGCTGTTGTTGATGACGAATAACACAGATTTTATGTTTCAAAAGTCAGAATACTAAAAAAAGCTTTTATATAAACAAGAAAAATTAGGTTAAAATTTGTTAATGTTTTGTATACGAGAGTAAATTGTAGCGAAAAACTTCCATGACTAAGATCTGCAATAATCTGTTAAGAGGATTTATCCAAATTTCTCTCATATTCTGACTTGCTAGATTTTTTATTAAGACTCAAGTTTCAATATCATACCTTCACAGACCAGTGTTATGTATCAATGTACTGCTCAACTGAAAAAAAATCATCTTAAGCTTGAGCATTTTATTTAGGTATACTGTTGTTAATCTATTACCAATGATTCGCTTTTCTCGTACATTTAACATTAGTTTCAACACCCTATTATTTTTGTATATGCATGCAAATACTGACTCTGAACTTTACCTATTACTTAACATTAGATAACCTTTATCTATTAGATAACATTTACAGGTCTAATTAGAAATGCCATAATCCATTCCAGGAGCTAGGCCTCAACTCGAACTGGCCGAAAGTCGAACTAATATTTCCCATAAGAAATAATGTAAATACAATTAATCCGTTTCCACCCAAAAATATTCACCAAAAATTCATTTTTTAAAGAATAAATACTATAGTTTTACATACAGAAAACAATGAGAAATAAATATAAAGCACTAATTTTAATGGATAAATGAACATTTGAATCAGTTTTACCTTTATTGAAGACTCTTGTTGGCATATGAGAGGCAGGAGAGTTTGTTTGGAGGCAGAACAAGATAGCCCTTCAATACGACACTAATATAAACTCTACGGCTTATTTATCTATCATAATTCATCTAATATGACATAATAAACAATATTAATAACATAGAAACATGATAGGTATATACTCTACAATGAATAAAATGTCATTATGTATGAGGGAACTGGCGGTAGTGTTACTGTTGTTGGGTTTATAAGGGCCACTGACCATAAGCCATACATATACTGCTGGTGGTGGAGGCAGCAGCACCAGCACCACCACTAATTCATACTGAAACAATGTACGTAATTTATAAATAAGAAATATTTACACTTTAATTTATAAATAAGAAATATTTACACTTGCCTTGCAAGAGATGGTGGCAGAGGGCAGCTTGGTCTCAGTGCCCCTATATTACTACCTCAAACAACAATGGAGTTAAGTTTCGTGTCATCATTTTTCTATCGTTTAATCGCTTAACTTACTTGCTACACTGTTAATGCTACACTTTATCGCTGGCTGGTGCTATAGCCTTTATCGACTCGTGTTGCTTTAGTATTGTACATATCGTAGAATCAGTGAATCACTGAAGAACACATATTCTCCCCTCTCTCTTCCTCCTCCACTTTGGTACTTTGCCACAATTTCTTTCTTCAATTCTATCATGTTTGTCACTTTCTTTACCAAAGAGCTGCCACTATGAAGATTCTTTGGGCTCATGGTGGCTTATTTCACAGTCACAATCAATAAACAAGCACTAAACACAATGAATTTATTGTGAAATGTAATGTTCACTCAATGGTAAACAAAGCTAGATTGGTTCATGACGCCTGAGCAGGGAGGTGGACAGGTCTGGTACGCGGGCCGATAGTCTCGGAAACGGCCAATTGTCGGGGAAAAATTGGGCCGAAAAAAGCGATTGAAACTCGAGCCGGCCGATACTCAGACCAGCCGATAGTCGGGGGTCCACTGTACATACTTATCTTATAAACAAACCAGACAGCTTCTTCTCTTCAATACAAACTGATCTTGCAAATAATATTCCCGAGACTCAAACTAACATCATTAGTTATCTGGCTAACAGTTATTGCAACTGCCTGTACTTAGCATCAACCACACCCTAAGAAATCATCTGAATAAACTGAGATACCAGCAAAGAAAGATGAATAAACTGAGATACCAGCAAAGAAAGATGAATAAACTGAGATACCAGCAAAGAAAGATGAATAAACTGAGATACCAGCAAAGAAAGATGAATAAACTGAGATACCAGCAAAGAAAGATGAATAAACTGAGATACCAGCAAAGAAAGATGAATAAAATGAGATACAAGCAAAGAAAGATGAATAAACTGAGATACCAGCAAAGAAAGATGAATAAACTGAGATACCAGCAAAGAAAGATGAATAAACTGAGATACCAGCAAAGAAAGATGAATAAACTGAGATACCAGCAAAGAAAGATGAATAAAATGAGATACAAGCAAAGAAAGATGAATAAACTGAGATACCAGCAAAGAAAGATGAATAAACTGAGATAGAAGCAAAGAAAGATGAATAAACTGAGATACCAGCAAAGAAAGATGAATAAACTGAGATACTAGCAAAGAAAGATGATAGTCCATACAAAGCAGGTAAATAAATCTTAAGATGGAAGAAATCACAATAAAATGTATGATTGCAAATATGTAAAAATACCAGAGTGAAAACAGGAAATAAAACGTGAGCGCTTCATGTGTTTACACACATATTCTGAAGATACGTGGTTTTTATTTACAATTTTACTGTGGTATTTTACAAATCCTAAGATATTTAAAAGGTGAAGTGACACCGCAGTGACATTAATATTGATTTTAGTTTACTAAAGAGAATGAAAAACTACTTATTAACCCATTTACAACTTAATATCAGACAAAATAAAGAATATAAACATACCGTTCTGTCTCAGTCCAATCAAAGTTAATGGGCCAAGCTGAGAAATCAAACTCATACTTTCGCAGCGGCTCCTGAAATTAAATATCTGTCAACCGTTCACTGTAACATGCAATACAAAAAATTGTAGATAATGGTTTAGAGAATTGACAAATTGATAAAATAGACACATGTGCAACACCTGGGTATCTGTATAGTGGAAATGTCTTGCAACACTGGCTTCCTCAGTCCAATAAAAAGAAGAATGGTCTGTCTTGGACCATTCTCAAGTCATATTGATGTTACACATGTGTCTAATTCATCAAGGCAAAGTAAGCAAATGAGGGAGCCAATGAAAACATAACTGTGAACAACTGATTCTATGTCTGGATCACTAGTGAAAGACTGTAACAATAATATTTAAAGAGGTGGACTGGTAAGTTAGCAGAAGGCTTCAGTCAGATGACCAAACGCTCCAGCTGTGGGTCATCCTATGAAACACTTGTCCTGTTTCAGACAAACCTTATCTTAATTAAGACTGTATAACCCTAACACTTTATTTTGAAAATCACTTACAAAATTTTGAACACTAAAAAGATTTTTTTTTTTATTAACACATAGGCCGTTTCCCACCAAGGCAGGGTGGCCCGACAAAGAAAAACTTTCATCACTGTCTTGCCAGAGGCGTGCTTACACTACAGTTATAAAACTGCAACATTAACACACCTCCTTCAGAGTGCTGGCACTGTACTTCCCATCTCCAGGAATCAAGTCCGGCCTACCGGTTTCCCTGAAGCCCTTCATAAATGTTACCTTGCTTACACTCCAACAGCACTTCAAGTCCTAAAAACCATTTGTCTCCATTCGCTCATATCTAACACGCTCACTCACGCTTGCTGGAAGTCCAAGCCCCTTGCACACAAAACCTCCTTTACCCCCTCCCTCCAACCTTTTCTAGGCCGACCCCTACCCCGCCTTCCCTCCACTACAGATTTGTACACTCTCGAAGTCATTCTATTTTGTTCCATCCTTTCTATATGTCCAAACCATCTCAATAACCCCTCCTCAGCTCTCTGGATAATAGTTTTGGTAATCCCACACCTCCTCCTAATCTCCAAACAACGGATTCTCTGCATTATATTCACCACACATTGCCCTCAGACATGACATCTCCACTGCCTCCAGCCTTCTCCTTGTTGCAACATTCACAACCCATGTCTCACACCCATACAAGAGTATTGGTATAACTATACTCTCATACATACCATACACTTTACCAGGTATACTAAACAGACTTATTCCCTTATAATTTTACACTCTCTTTTGTCCCCTTTGCCTTTATACAAAGGAACTATGCACGCTCTCTGCCAATCCCTAGGTACCTTACCCTCTTCCATACATTTATTAAATAAAAACACTAACCACTCTAAAACTACATCCCCACCTGCCATTAACATTTCTATCTTTATCCCATCAATCCCAGCTGCTTTACCCCCTTTCATTCTACTCACTGCCTCACGAACTTCCCCCACACTCACAACTGGTTCTTCCTCACTCCTATAAGATGTTATCTAAATGCAGAGACTCGTGATTTGAGTCTTTCTGCTGAACATAAGATGTACTATACTGTCTACCTACCATCACCTTATCTGTTGGACTGTTTTCTTGTGCCTTTGCCAAGATCTTCAAGAAAGACATGTACACAGGGTTTAGACGACGGCCAAAGCCTCTGAAGACCATAGCCACGATCAACAACAACCCCAAACCTGTGCTACACTGAAATAAATATGACAGATTTTATAGGAAAAAAAAAAATAAATACAAGGCTGGCAAATTTAATTCCCAGTATGAGGAATCATTAAAGATTGAAGGAATGAAGTAGTGATGTAACTGGCATGCACATATATATGAAACACAAAACTTAAGCACTAAACACATAGGGTCACACAGCAATCAGGTTCGAACTAAGGAAGGGACGGAGAGGTCCACGTCCTTGAATCAAGAGCCCATCACCAGCATCAAGGCACCTCTTTTGAAGGGAATGCAAGTCAAACTTTTTACATAAAGTACATTACATAAATTATACTGTAAAAAAAAATAATGAAGGATAAATGTCAGGTAGAAAGCAAAGATAATCTAGATTTGAAACTTAGGAATCATAGTGAAATAATCTTGACTCAAATTAACAAAAAACTTCTAGAGCTTCTAGATCCTTTGTCTCATATGTATCACATTTTTAATACGTCAACTGTCTCCCACCGAGGAAGGGTGACCCCAAAAAAGAAACACTTTCACCATCATTCACACATAATCACTGTCTTTGCAGAGGTGCCCAGATATGACAGTTTAGATGTCACTTCAAACAGCCAATATCCCAAACCCCTCCTTTAAAGTGCAGGCATTGTACTTCCCACCTCTAGGACTCAAGTCCGGCTAACCAGTTTCCCTGAATCCCATCACAAAATATTACTATTACATAATATTACATTTACATATTAATTTATAAAGGAGGGGTTACCAGCCCCTTGCTGCCAGCACTTTAGTTGCTTCTTACGACATGCATGGCTTATGGAGGAAGGATTCTTCACTTTCCCAAGGAGAACTAGTATCTTATACAGTGGTACCCTGGATTTCGTACAGCTCCCAACTCGAACAATTATGTAAGTGTATTTTTGTAAGTGCTTTTGTTAGTGTATTTTTGGGGGTCTGAAATGAACTAATCTAATTTCATTCGTCCTTATGGAAACAAATTCGTTCAGTAACGGCACTCGAACAGCCTTCTGGAACGAATTATTGATGAAATCCGGGGTACCACTGTAGTATATAGGGAATACATACACGACTTTTGGGGAAAGGTGTGGGACTGAAAGATAACAAATCTGATATAATGTGGGAGGTGTTCCAGTTACTTTTTACTGATGACAGTTCTTTTGGGAGATTCTGAAGAAAAGTTGCAAAGACTGTTGGAAGAGTTTGGGAGGGTGTTTAAAAAATAAATTAAAAGTAACAAAAATTTTTAGGAAATGAAGTATCGGATATTACATTGGAGGGAGGGTATATGGAGGAAGTGAATATATTTAGATATTTGGGAGCTGATGTGTTAGAAGATGGGTCTACAAAAGATGAGGTGAACCATAAAATAAATGAGGGAAAAAGGTAGTCTGAACGAAGTTTATAAGCAGAGGCAAAAAGGGGAAATGTACCAGAGTACAACAGTACCTACCCCTTTGCATGAGTGTGAGGCATGGCCTTTAAATACGTATTAAGTGGAGATGTCATATTTGAGAACAATATTTGGTGTGAATATTATGCAAAGAATAGGGATCACAGAAATCAGATGGTGTGGGGTTACAAAAGGCACAATTCAAAGGGCAAAGGGTTTAGCCATTTAGAAAGAAAAATAAATAGAATGGCAAAGGTGTATAAATCTGAGGTAGAGGGAAGGAGGCATAAAGATCATCCTTGGAAAAGATGGATTGGGGATGGGAATGGTTCTAAGCAACAGTGTGTCGAACATCTACCAAGCATGTGTGAGACAGAGTGGTTTTTAGGGTTTGACATGCTATTGGAGTGTAAGCAAGCTAATGTTCATGAAGGAATTCAGAAACACAGGATGGCCAGACTTGAGTTGTGGAGGCGAGAAGTACTATGTTTGCACTCCTAATTAAGGACAGGTTGGCGATGTTGCTATTTGGAGGTCACGTCAATGGCAATGTCTGCACACTTCTGGCAAGACATCTACTGAATGAAGGATTGTGAATGTGTTTCCTTTTTGAGTCGCCCTGTTTTCATAGAAGACAGCCTATGTGGTCAAAGTTAATTTACGTGTATTGTCTCTTAACCGTTTTGGTGGGTCCCTAAATCTATTTTTTCTTACTAACTGTTTAACATTGTAGTCATCTTACTTTTACTGTTTAAAGGTGTTGTTACCTTACTTTTACCAACTGTTTAAAGGTGTAGTTATCTTTTACTAACTGTTAAAGGTGTAGTTATCTTTTACTAACTGTTTAAAGGTGTAGTTATCTTTTACTAACTGTTTAAAGGTGTAGTTATCTTTTACTAACTGTTTAAAGGTGTAGTTATCTTTTACTAACTGTTTAAAGGTGTAGTTATCTTTTACTAACTGTTTAAAGGTGTAGTTATCTTTTACTAACTGTTTAAAGGTGTAGTTATCTTTTACTAACTGTTTAAAGGTGTAGTTATCTTTTACTAACTGTTTAAAGGTGTAGTTATCTTTTACTAACTGTTTAAAGGTGTAGTTATCTTTTACTAACTGTTTAAAGGTGTAGTTATCTTTTACTAACTGTTTAAAGGTGTAGTTATCTTTTACTAACTGTTTAAAGGTGTAGTTATCTTTTACTAACTGTTTAAAGGTGTAGTTATCTTTTACTAACTGCTTAAAGGTGTAGTTATCTTTTACTAACTGCTTAAAGGTGTAGTTATCTTTTACTAACTGCTTAAAGGTGTAGTTATCTTACTTTTACTGCAGAAACATAAGTGAACTGCTCCCAGCGATACAGAGATGTTGCAAGGAAGGGCGACGTGTACAGCCCGATGTTGTACAAGATGTTTAGCTGAAAAAAATTATTAATATTGTAGATCTTAATTTTGTTAATTATTATATAGTAGAGAAGGCCTCATAGCATTTGTACAACACTAAATGATGGAGGTGTCATGTAGGAATGTGTCTGTCAATTTCATAGGCATGAGGCTAGAATGCTACCCTCCGAGGATGGTAGCATTTACAAAACAAAAATATTTTAGCAGGTTTGGAATTATGGATGTCTGGTGTTCTCTGGAACTGATTACATGGATAAGTTAGTTGGTGTAGAGTTGCAAGTGAGCAATAAACAACAATCGTAGTAGTAATCCTGACAATGCTGAGAAATGCCAGGACTTGAATTGATAGCAAGAGCAAGAGTTATGTAGTTTGCAGGCATAGACACTGCGAGCACTTGGAGAGACTAGTCTTCCAGTGAGGCCAAGAGCTGCAACTACAAAACAAAACAAAAAACAAAAGTTTATTTCTTGGCAAAGGTTACAATGTGTTTCTACATTTCATAATTTGATTGGTACAAAGAAAGCCACTATCATGTTGAGGCATTTCGAGCAGACTTAACCTAGACAGGTAAAGAGTGGCAAATTTCAAATACTATTCAATATTTTACGATATTATTAATATGAGGTAGTACAATTTATGATACAAACATACATTTTTACTTTTGAAGGCAAAATATATTATCTTGCCCCATAGGGTGAGGTGGCCTGTACTATAGTTAAGCTTATCCTATCATTTGTGTGCTTGTTATTTGAATTTTTATCCATAAAACAAGGTGACCAGTTGGTTAATTGACCTTCTGGGAAAGATTGTTACACCACAGGTACATAGACCCCAATGGAAATAAGTCATTCTTGACTTTTTGGGTTATCCTGTGTAATTTACACTATGATAATTGTACTTATGTGTACCTGTACCTAAATAAATTTACTAATGCATGCTAAGCCAGTCTTGGCATCACCTTATACTGCTGGGAACTTGTGCGTATTATAGGACTTATTCCCCTGAAAAACACGAGAATTACGTTGTTGTTTTTTCCAACCAAGTACAGATGAAATAATTTACATCATTATGTTTCTGCTTTGCCAAAATTTGTTAAACCTACATGGTGGTGCAAAATTTGTTGAACTTACACAGTGGTGCAAAATATTATGGTAACCCTTGGAGCAACCCCCCCCCCTCTTCAATACTATGGGCAGCCCTGAAGAACTGCTTGAAAGGGCACTACAGAAACCTGTCCATAGCATAACTTTGATGGCACAAATGACAGCCAAGCATCAGTGTTAGGTAAAAGCCTGTGGTGTCTTTATTGGTGGCAGACGCCTGTGGTGTTTTTATTGGTGGAAGAAGCCTGTGGTTTCTTTATTGATGGTATGGTAGAAGCCTGTGGTGTTTTGATTGGTGGAAGAAGCCTGTGGTTTCTTTATTGGTGTGGTGTTCAGGGAAGCATCTTTTAAGAGATCATTAGGCTTTCATGGTCACTCTTCGGGGTCACCATTTAAAACAGTTATAGATAACAAAAAAAGGCACAATACCGTGACTGGAACAATACACGTCCCTGTCTGCTGGCCTATATATACTCCCTCCTTCTCTCCTCTTTGTTAGTGTGACTTTGTAAATGGTCCAATTTGGACCGAAACATCATCGTAAACTCCTCTCTTCTATGTGTGGGATAAAAGTTACAGATGTTTGAGTGGCAAATGCTGGTGTTCTCTGGAATTTATTACTGTATAAGGACAAATTTGTTAATGTAGGTATATTTGATTAAGGTACAGTAGTTACGTATACTATAAGAATTGAAGGAATGCTCTCAGCAGGGTCAGGAAGTGGAGTAAGCTTTTCCTACAGTGACGATAAAATCAAGTGAGGTTCTAGTGGGATAACCCCTAGTGTAATAGTAGTGACTCAACTTCTGAAAAGAACAAGGTGAAGTCAAGTGCCAAAGGGTAATAAGTTGGTTTGGTAGCAAGAAGAGAAGTTATGTATGTTGCAGAAACAAGTACTAAAGGTACTCCTAGATGGTAATGAATCATCACTTGGTAGCATCAATGTATGGGCTTCACATATGCCTGAGAATGGTTTCATGTCTGCCACACTTGGTAACATATTCAGTATCTTTTGGGTAAATACATAAAAGTTACTTAGTTTGTTAGGCTGAAAACTCTATAAACTGCACATGGGCTATTACGGGTGCTTTTGCCTGCTCTCTCACATTAAGAGTAATCCCTAAAATTAGGATTAATGTAAAATCTCAAGTGTATATAGAAATACACACCTGATGTGTGCACATATTTATCTTATTTTCTCAACACAAAGTGAACAGTGGGTAAATTGGCCTGAGAACAATCATGACATGACAGATGTGGGAGGTGAAAAATATGATAATGGTGGGCAGGCTAGTCATAGCATAATCTAACAGCACAGTTGATGTACAGACGGGTTATCAAACCTGTCATACATATCGCTCCCAGGATTAACCTTCAACAGGCAGGGAAGATAACACCCTTGTCTGACCCAGCACAGGTGTCATGCCCCACATCCCTGCAAGATGTCACTTTGTCAAAATCAGACAAACTAATATGTTGTGAATGGTGTGGGATTCTTTACATAGTTAACAATGATTTTTTTAGTGGATGCAAACAAAATTATACTAGATACACCTAGATTGTGATTTTTAAAAATTTAATAATAAGAAATTACTGGTATAATTTATACACTATGTATAAGGATATTTCAACAATTTAAAAAATACATATTTATACATGAATGATAATGTGAGAAATCGTGAAGAGTTTGGAAATTCACTATTTTTAACAGTGGTTATTTTGCAAATATTTAAATGCGTAAAAATATTCAACAGTACTGTATTATTATAAATTACATAATATTACAGTATTTAATTCACTATTACCCTGAGGCTAATACTGTACTGTACAAAATTTTTGCACATGGAAATATTGCATACTTAGTATTATTTTTACTGTACATTAAGGCAGTGAAAGTTACTACTGTACTGTACTACAGTAATGTAGCTCTTACCCCCTGAATGATCTTGTTGCCGATCTTCTCCAGTGCATTAGGCATGTACACCTCACTCTGGAAACAGAAATAAAACACGTTATATTTTTTTTTTTTCAACAAGTCGGCCGTCTCCCACCGAGGCAGGGTGACCCAAAAAGAAAGAAAATCCCCAAAAAGAAAATACTTTCATCATCATTCAACACTTTCACCACACTCATACATAATCACTGTCTTTGCAGAGGCGCTCAGATACGACAGCTGAGAATAGTCCCTCCCAGCTGTCACTATCCCAGACCCCCTCCTTTAAAGTGCAGGCATTGTACTTCCCATTTCCAGGACTCAAGTCCAACTAAATCAATTAACTGGTTTCCCTGAATCCCTTCACAAAATGTTACCCTGCTCACACTCCAACAGCTCGTCATGTCCCAAAAACCATTCGTCTCCATTCACTCCTATCTAACACGCTCACACATGCTTGCTGGAAGTCCAAGCCCCTCGCCCACAAAACCTCCTTTACCCCCTCCCTCCAACCTTTTCTAGGACGACCCCTACCCCGTCTTCCTTCCCCTACAGATTTATACGCTCTCCAAGTCATTCTACTTTGATCCATTCTCATTTATCCATTTATCAGTGATTATTACATTTTTAACATTGCATTTTTACTTAGATTACCAAATAAATAGCAACATACAAAATTCATAATGTGGTTGATTACAAAATACATACAAAATTCATAACTCGGTTGATTACAAAATACATACAAAATTCATAACGTTGTTGGTTACAAAATAGATACAAAATTCATAACACTGGTTGATTACAAAATACATACAAAATTCATAACGTTGTTGGTTACAAAATACGTACATACAAAATTCATAACACTGGTTGATTACAAAATACAGTGGTCCTCGGTTTTCGGTCATCTCCAAACTCGAACATTTATGTATTTTCGTAAGTGCTTTTGCAAGTGTATTTTTGGGGGTCTGAAATAGACTAACCTACGTGACATTATTTCTTAAGGAAGTAAATTCGTTAGGTAATGGCACTTGAGCAGCATTCTGGAAAGGATTTTCGGCGAAAACTGAGGGTCCACTGTACGTACATACAAAATTCATAACGTTGTTGATTACAAAATACATACAAAATTCATAACTTGAGATTTCACCTAGAACTTTCTCCTAGGAATACTTAGTACACACACTGGGAGTATTTCCGTCATGTTTGATTGACAGAAAAAAAAAGAGCGAGTTTTATTTAGATACAGGTACACACGAGTACAATTATACATAGTAACATATGTAACAATACTGCTGTGAAAATAGGAAATAAAACCTGAGCACGTTCATGTACTGAAGATGTGTGTGTGAGCACATGAAAGTGCTTAGGTTTTATGTCTTATTTTCATTGAGGTCCAGAGTTCGAATCTCTGGTACGGCTGGATAACATTAGGATGTGTTTCCGTAAGACACCTGTTGTCTATGTTCACCCATCAGTATAAAATGGGTACCTGGGTGTTAGTTGACTGGTGTGGGTCGCATCCTGGGACAAAACTGACCTAATTTGCAGGAAATGCTCTGCATAACAAGGGGCTTTCTATATACAGTGGTCCCTCGGTTTTCGCCGAAAATTCGTTCCAGAATGCTGCTCAAGTGCCATTACCGAACGAATTTACTTCCTTAAGAAATAATGTCACGTAGGTTAGTCTATTTCAGACCCCCAAAAATACACTTGCAACAGCACTTATGAAAATACACTAACATAAATGTTCGAGTTTGGAGATGCACGAAAACCGAGGGACCACTGTACATAGTAGTATGTCATTGATGTCAGCTATGGTCTGTATACCTTGTACATGTACTGGTAGTAAATAAAGATATTATTATTATATTAGTATAGTGAATCCTCAGTTAGCGGCCAACTTGATTAGTGGCCGGTTTTACGGCTCCCGGTTAGCGGCCGTATGGAACGCGTCAACCCGCCGGCTGGGGCCGCTTGCGCTTCAGTTTGTTTGTGTCTCTCGGTACGTAAGGAAGCTTCTGCTCATTCATACAAACATTTCGCTTGTTTTCCATTGTTTTTTGCTAGTGCAACTGCGAAATAAGTAACCATGGCTCCCAAGAAAGTTCCTAGTAAAGTTCCTGTGGCAAAGAGTGAGAAACACGATGGAATTTAAGAGAGAAGTGATTGAGAAATATGAGAGTGGAATGCGGGTGCTGGAACTTGCCAGGATGTTTGGGAAAAACAAATCAACAATTACAACCATCCTGTCAAAGAAAGAACAAATCAAGGAGGCTGATGTTGCCAAAGGAGTAAATGTGCTTACGAAACAAAGGTCACCAATAATGGAACAAATGGAAAAGTTATTGTTACTGCGGATTAAAGAAAAACAAATACGTAGTGGGAGACAGTGTAGTGGAGTCTTATTTGTGAGAAGGCAAGGCATTTGCATGAAGATCTTGTGAAGAAAACTCCTGGAACAAGTGCTGCTGGTAGTGAATTTAGGGCCAGCAAAGGCTGGTTTGAGAGATTTAAGAAGCATAGTGGCATACACAGTGTTGTAAGGCATGGTGAGGCTGCAAGTTCAGACAAACAGTCTGCTGAAAAGTTTGTGCAGGAATTTCAGGACTACATAAAGAGTGCATCGTGCATGATGACCTGAGCGTCGGTAAGCTGGGATGGAAGAAGGGTGGGTAAGGATAGAAATATGGGAAAAGGTTGGGTAAGGGTAGGAGGAGGGAATATACAGGTGAGTGGCACGTCCACTCTGGGCGACGTGTGCAGAGAGACTGCAGGCGTTGTTGATCGGTGTGTGTGACGCTGGAGCGAGTTGTAACAGCTGATGAGGCGGGTGGACTGCAGGAGGCTGCCAGGCGTCGATAGCAGAGTCCCAGAAGGCAGGCAAGGTCGAGAAGGCAGTCACATTACAGTGATGTGTTGGAGAAATCACTGAAGCGTTCCATTCACCAGCAAGGTGAACTGTCGTAGTGAGATGTGTTTTACTTTAATTAGACGTTGGAAGTTAGGATGTTGAAGGTCTCTTATAATGTTGTCGAGGGTCTGGAGTGGTGTAGTATTACATCTGAATTTAACAGTTCCATCGTGGAGATGTTGAGTAAGGTCAGCAGGCATCATTGTTGAGGGAAATTGTCGAGTAGTAAAGAATCTTACACCAAACATGGTGCATGGTGGAAGTGTTGGAGTGGCAGGGCTGGAAGACGAAGTCTCTGATTGGTTCGAGGGAGTAGGAGATGAAGGCTTCTCATTGGTGGGAGGTGGTTGTGGCGAGGCTGGCAAGGAGACAGCTGATTGGTTCTCGGTAGGGGTGTGAGGTGGTGGTGAGCTCTCATTGGTTGTTGTAGGCGTGACGTCAGTAGTAGCTGGTGGTGGTGGTGAGGCTTCAGCTGAGTCATCAGCAGGTAAAATAATGTCGTCAATATGCTGGGAATTGTCGAGTATCACAGAAGATGGTGGAGAATCTGGAAATTTGAACTCTGGCATGTTGTTTAATTTGAAGAGTTCGTTGATGGAGGTGTTGAACGTCCCAGGAACAGCAGCATTATGCATATGAGCATAGACCATACAGTAGTAGATGGTGGTGGGGTCACTGGCAGGTGCGATGCTGGTAGTTGTAGGTTGCGTGGAGGCTTGGAGAATTTTAGTTGTGGTAGCTTGTAATTTTGTAATTGCAGCATAGGTGGGAGATTTTGAAGATGACTTTTTCTGTGCTGCTTCTTGGGTCTTCTTCAGAATGTCTTTGCGAGTGGGACACTTAGCAGCAAGTGTGTGATGATCGTTGCTTTTACAGTTGAGGCAAGATGGTGTTGGTGGAGCAGCGGCGGTGCATGATCTAAAATCATGTCCTTCACTACTACATGTAGTACAAAACTTCTTTTCCTTCACAGGACAGTCGCTGGTGTTGTGAGAATACGAGTAACAGGTCCAACAGTGAGAAATGTAGTGGAATCTCTCAGCTTCGATGCAGGTGGGGCTGACAAAGTAATAATACACAGCCAGTCCTTCAGCTAATGCAGTGGCAGCCATGTTGACGTCGGTAAACGTGACCTTGAGCATGGAGGAAGCTGTAGGTATTTTCATGATGCTCTCCACTGTGGCCCATGAGTTTTGATCTTCAATGGATGTCTTGAGTTCGTCGATAGGTTGAACTGTAAGAAGTTTATCAAGTTTCTTAAGGAAAACTGTTCTTCTTGCCCTGAGAGCTGGAGATGACATGACAGTAAATCCTCGTTCAGAGAGAGTGGTGGTGGCTGTTGTAGTGAGTAGCTTCTCTGCATCTTCATCATCGTTGCAGACAACAATAAATGCTTCTTTCAGGGTCAATATGGTGTTGAACTTCACCTGTAGCACGCTCTTAACAGCAACTGCTAGAGCAAGTTTGAATCATTCACAGTGCCACTGTTGGGTTTGATCTTGACACGATTTGCGTAGCTCATCGTGATGAAGGTAGAAATTCCCCTCCCCAACGGGGATCGTAGGGAGACTGAAGGAAGTCAGAGCTGCTGTGACCGCACTGGGCAGAGTCAACTAGCAGAATCGTGTGTGTGTGTGTCGTGTCACATAAAGAGTGAAAATCTGAAACCCCAACAAGTGTTTAACTGTGACAAAACAGGCCTGTTTTGGAAGAAAATGCCCAACAGGACCTACATCACGCAGGAGGAAAAGACACTGCCAGGACACAAGCCTATGAAAGACAGGCTAACTCTCATGTTGTGTAGCAATGCAAGTGCGGATTTCAAAGTGAAGCCTTTACTCGTGTATCACTCTGAAACTCCCAGAGTGTTCAAGAAACACAATGTCCACAAGAAAAGATTGCGTGTGATGTGGAAATCAAATCAAAATGCATTGGGTTGATGATGTGTTTGGCCCAAGTGTGAAAAAATACCTTCAGGATAACAATTTGGGACTCAAGTGCCTCCTGGTACTGGACAATGCTCCTGCACATCCTCCAGACTTGGAAGACCAAATGTCTAAGGATTTCAAATTTATAAAAGTGAAGTTTTTCTTGTTTTTCTTAATAGCTCTTGTTCTTTTTATTTTCTCTATTGTCCATGGGGTAATGGAAAAGAATCTTTCCTCCGTATGCAATGCGTGTCGTATGAGGCGACTAAGATGCCGGGAGCAATGGGCTAGTAACCCCTTCTCCTGTACAAATCTACTAAAAACGAGAAGAAGAAAAACTTTATAAAACTGGGTTGTCTGAATGTGCGTGGATGTAGTGCGGATGATAAGAAAGAGATGATTGCCGATGTTATGAATGAAAAGAAGTTGGATGTCCTGGCCCTAAGCGAAACAAAGCTGAAGGGGGTAGGCGAGTTTCAGTGGGGAGAAATAAATGGGATTAAGTCAGGAGTATCTGAGAGAGTTAGAGCTAAGGAAGGGGTAGCAATAATGTTGAAGGATCAGTTATGGAAGGAAAAGAGGGAATATAAATGTGTAAATTCAAGGATTATGTGGATTAAAATAAGGGTCGGATGCGAAAAGTGGGTCATAATAAGTGTGTATGCACCTGGAGAAGAGAGGAGTGTAGAGGAGAGAGAGATTTTGGGAGATGTTAAGCGAATGTATAGGAACTTTTGAACCAAATGAGAGAGTAATTGTGGTAGGGGACCTAAATGCTAAAGTGGGAGAAACATGCAGAGAGGGTGTAGTAGGTAAGTTTGGGGTGCCAGGTGTAAATGATAATGGGAGCCCTTTGATTGAACTTTGTATAGAAAGGGGTTTAGTTATAGGTAATACATATTTTAAGAAAAAGTGGATAAATAAGTATACAAGATATGATGTAGGGCATAATGATAGTAGTTTGTTGGACTATGTATTGGTAGATAAAAGACTGTTGAGTAGACTTCAGGATGTACATGTTTATAGAGGGGCCACAGATATATCAGATCACTTTTTAGTTATAGCTACAGTGGGAGTAAAAGGTAGATGGGATACAAGGAAAATAGAATCAGTAAGTAGAGAGAGGTGAAGGTTTATAAACAAAAAGGGAGGCAGTTAGGGTAAGATATAAACAACTATTGGAGGATAGATGGGCTAGTGAGAGTGTAGGCAATGGGGTTGAAAAAGTATGGGGTAGATTTAAAAATGTAGTGTTAGAGTGTTCAGCAGAAGTTTGTGGTTACAGGCGAGTGGGTGCGGGAGGGAAGAGGAGCGATTGGTGGAATGATGATGTAAAGAGAGTAGTAAGGGAGAAAAAGTTAGCATATGAGAGGTTTTTACAAAGTAGAAGTGATGCAAGGAGGGAAGAGTATATGGAGAGAAAAAGAGGGGTTTAAAAAGAGTGGTGAAGCAATGTAAAAGAGAGCAGATGAGAGAGTGGGTCAGATGTTATCAGCAAATTTTGTTGAAAATAAGAAAAAGTTTTGGAATGAGATTAATAAGTTGAGGAAGCCTAGAGAACAAATGGATTTGACAGTTAAAAATAGGAGAGGAGAGTTATTAAATGGAGAGTTAGAGGTATCGGGAAGATGGAGAGAATATTTTGAGGATTTGTTAAATGTTGATGAAGACAGGGAAGCTGTGATTTCGTGTGTAGGGCAAGGAGGAATAACATCTTGTAGGAGTGTGGAAGAGCCAGTTGTGAGTGTAGGGAAGTTCGTGAGGCAGTGGGTAGAATGAAAGGGGTAAGGCAGCTGGGATTGATGGGATAAAGATAGAAATGTTAAAAGCAGGTGGGGATATAGTTTTGGAGTGGTTGGTGCTATTATTTAATAAATGTATGGATGAGGGTAAGGTACCTAGGGATTGGCAGAGGCGTGTATTGTTCCTTTGTATAAAGGCAAAGGGGACAAAAGAGAGTGCAAAAATTATAGGGGAATAAGTCTGTTGAGTGTACCTGGTAAAGTGTATGGTAGAGTTATTATTGAAAGAATTAAGAGTAAGACAGAAAGTAGGATAGCAGATGAACAAGGGGCTTTAGGAAAGGTAGGGGTGTGTAGACCAAGTGTTTACAGTGAAACATATAGGTGAACAGTATTTGGATAAGGGTAAAGAGGTTTTGTGGCATTTATGGATTTGGAAAAGGCGTATGATAGGGTAGATAGGGGGCAATGTGGCAGATGTTGCAGGTGTATGGAATAGGAGGAAGGTTACTGAAAGCAGTGAAGAGTTTTTATGAGGATAGTGAGGCTCAGGTTAGAGTGTGTAGGAGGAAGGGGACTATTTCCCAGTAAAAGTGGGCCTTAGACAAGGATGTGTGATGTCACCGTGGTTGTTCAATATATTTATAGATGGGGTTGTAAGAGAAGTGGATGCGAGGGTCTTGGCAAGAGGTGTTGGGCTAAAAGATAAAGAAGCAAATACAAAGTGGGAGTTGTCACAGTTGCTTTTTGCTGATGACACTGTGCTTTTGGGAGATTCTGAAGAGAAGTTGCAGAGGTTGGTGGATGAATTTGGTAGGGTGTGTAAATGAAGAAAATTGAAAGTGAATATAGGAAAGAGTAAGGTGATGAGGATAACAAAAAGAATAGGTGACGAAAGATTGGATATCAGATTGGAGGGAGAGAGTATGGAGGAGGTGAATGTATTCAGATATTTGGGAGTGGACATGTCGGCGGATGGGTCTATGAAGGATGAGGTGAATCATAGAATTGATGAGGGAAAAGGGTGAGTGGAGCACTTCGGAGTCTGTGGAGACAAAGAACCTTGTCCATGGAAGTAAAGAGGGAATGTATGAGAGTATAGTTATACCAACGCTCTTATATGGGTGTGAAGCATGGGTGATGAATGTTGCAACGAGGAGAAGGCTGGAGGCAGTGGAAATGTCATGTCTGAGGTCAATGTGTGGTGTGAATATAATGCAGAGAATTCGGAGTTTGGAAATTAGGAGGATGTGCGGGATTACCAAAACGATTGTCCAGAGAGCTGAGGAGGGGTTGTTGAGGTGGTTTGGACATGTAGAAAGAATGGAACGAGACAGAGTGACTTCGAGTGTATAAATCTGTAGTGGAGGAAGGCGGGGTAGGGGTCGGCCTAGGAAAGGTTGGAGGGAGGGGTAAAGGAAGTTTTGTGTGCGAGGGCTTGGACTTCCAGCAAGCATGTGTGAGCGTATTTGATAGGAGTGAATGGAGGCATATGGTTTTTAATACTTGACGTGCTGTTGGAGTGTGAGCAAAGTAACATTTATGAAGGGATTCAGGGAAACCGGCAGGCCGGACTTGAGTTCTGGAGATGGGAAGTACAGTGCCGGCACTCTGAAGGAGGAGTGTTAATGTTGCAGTTTTATAACTGTAGTGTAAAGCACCCCTCTGGCAAGACAGTGATGGAGTGAATGATGATGAAAGTTTTTCTTTTTCGGGCCACCCTGCCTTGGTGGGAATCGGCCGATGTGTTAATAAAAAAAAAAAAAAAAAAAAGTGAGGTTCTTGCCTCCTAACACCACTCCCTTTCTCCAGCCCATTGACCAGCAGGTCATTCCTAACTTCAAGAAACTGTACACCAAAGCAGTATTTCAGAAGTGCTTTGAAATGACCTCGGACACTGAATTCACCCTTAGAGAGTTCTGGAAGAATCACTTCAATGTCTACAACTGCATAGGCCTTATAGGTAAGGCTTGGGAGGGAGTGACTACCAGGACTTTGAACTCTGCTTGGAGACCACTGTGGCCGGATTGTGTTGACAAAAGGGATTTTGAAGGATTTGCGGCTGACGACCCTGTGCTTGTTGTGGAAGATATTGTGACATTGGGGAACAGCCTGGGGTTGGAGGTGAGTGGTGAGGATGTGGAAGAGTTGGTGGAGGACCACAGGGTAGAGCTAACTACTGAAGAGCTGCAACAACTGGAAGTAGAACTTCATCAGACCAAAGTTCAGGCAATTGCTTCAGAAAAGGAGGAGGAGGAAAATGAAGAGGAGGTGCCTTCTGCAGAGATTAAGGAAATTTGTTCTATGTAGACTAAGGTGCAGACATTTGTTGAAAAACACCATCCTGACCAAGCTGAAACAAGCCATATCTGCAACATGTTTAGTAACAAAACCTTGTTCCACTTCAGGGAAATGTTAAAGAGGCGCCAGAAACAGAGCACTCTGGACAGTTATTTTGTGCGACAGGGTTCTAGTGACTCTCAAGCTGGTCCTAGTGGCATTAAAAGAAAAAGAAGGGAAGTAACCCCAGAGAGGGACTTGTTACCTGAAGTCCTTTTGGAGGGGGATTGTCCTTCCAAAAACTAACTCCTCCCTATCTTCCAGAAGCCAGCATTAGTCTTCAATAAAGGTATGTAATACTGATTTAATTGTTAAAAAAATTATTTTTTTGTAAATATTTTTGTCTGGAACGGATTAATTGTATTTACATTAATTCTTATGGGAATATTAATTCAGTTAAAGGCCGGATTACGGCCGCTAACCGAGGGTCCACAGTATTTGCAATCATGCATTTTATTGTGATTTATTCCATAGTAACATATGTGTAAATTCCCTAGGATAACCCAAATAAGTCAGACAAAATGACTTCTTTTCAATAAGAGATAAGATAAGATTTTGTTCAGATTTTTAACCCGGGAGGGTTAGCCACCCAGGATAACCCAGGAAAGTCAGTGCGTCATTCCATTGTGATTCTTCAATCTTGTCCCCCAGGATGCCACCCACACCAGTCCACTAACACTCAGGTACCTACTTACTGCTAGGTGCACAAGACAACAGGTGTAAGGAAACACACCCAATGTTTCCACCCGTGCCAGGGATCGAACCCGGACACTCACCGTGTGAAGCGAGCGCATTCCCAACCAGGCCATGAGCCACCCCTGATACATGTTGTAAAGGTATTTATATTTTGTACGTGTTATGTAATTTTTTAATGAATTTTATAAAATATTATGAAAAATTAACCTCGAATAACCCACTAAAGTCTAGAAGTGTAAATTAATGTCCAATAAATCTATTAATTATTTCGTTTAGGAAAAGGATTAAAGGACATCAATGGAAATAAGTCATAGTGGCTTTCCTGATCTGTCCTTGATTTATTAACCCAAAGTATTAATAATACAAATACAGTGGAACCTCAGTACTCGAACAATTCAGTATTCAAATGCTTTGTTCAGTAAAAAAATCTCTCGGTAGTCAACCGTTTGCTCGGCACTCAACCAAACAAACACAACTGCCAGAACTTCGCTGTAAATTATTTCACATTTCTTCGCATTTTTTTGGTGTTTTTTATATTATTTGTATAAATAAGTCACCATGGGGCCTATGAAGATTAGTGATAACAGCCAACCAAAAAGAAAATTGGTTGGGAAAAATTCGTTAGGGAATCGAACAGCGTTCTGGAACCAATCAAGTTCGAGTGCCGAGGTTCCACTGTATCTATACCAGAAGTGTAGCTTCAGTTCCTTGGATCACGAGCCCTTCAGACATCAAGGCACAGTAATAATACAGAGGGGATTATAATCATGGAGTAAATTTATTTTTTTATTTAGGCACAAGTACACATAAGTACATTACTATTATTATAATTATTATTATTATAATTATTAAGGGGAGTGCTAAACCCGTAGGGATTATACAGCGCCTGTGTGGGAGGGGATGGAAGGTATTCAGACTCGATTCAAGGAACTGGAGCACAGATCCAATTCCCTGGATCAAGAGCCCCTCACCAGTACAATTATTACGTGTAAATTACCCCACTGGGGTCCCGCAGGGGGAGTGGAAGGCAAACAGGCTTGATCCAAGGAAGTGGAGGCTGTCTCCACTACCACGGAGAGCATTATTACAGCCATACGGCGCTAAACCCACAAGGGTCAAGGGCTGGAGTTGTTACCTGGAGTCGAGGAAACTCTCCATATATCTTGTAGAGCCGCGGGCCCAACATGCAGCTCCACAGGCGAGTCATCCTCCCCAGGGACACCCACCGGCCTCCTCACACTCAGAAGTGGCGGGAAAGTGAGGGAAAGTGACGAGGAAAGTGAGGGGAAAGTGACGAGGAATCACAGACGTCACCTTCACTCTGGATGGCGGAGTCCAAGTCAGCCTCCACACAAATGAACATTTGTTTTGTATTTACTTACGCCTCATTAACTCCCCGCACATAATACTATATCTTTACAACGTTTTTAAAATAATTAACATACAAACGAACCTGGAAAAGTCCAAAAAACTCGATGAATATGAATTTTTGCCACCGTGTTCCTTGAAGATGATGAAGACTGTTTTGGACACAAATAACAATGTTTAGGTAAGTAAGTTTATTCAGGTATACACAAATACATTTACATATATTATCATACATAGCAGCATATGTGTAGAGAACCTAGGATAACACAAAAAAGTCAGACAGAGTGACTTATTTCCATTGTGGTCCTTTTTATACTTTAATATTTTACATTCTAGGATATATATGTTATTATATTATAAAGGATATATGTATACTAGTAATAAGGTAAAAAGAGTTATTTACATATACATGTGTGTTAGCTAAAAAAAATAAAAATCATTCTCCTCCCTTTCTGTCGCTACATTCATTAGGTACCTTTTGGTTCTCTTCTTGAACTGGCTTATGCTATGACTGGCTTTGACATGTGCAGGCAGTCTGTTCCATTCCTTTATTGCTGTACAATAAAAGGTGTTTGAAGCCTGGCCACTGACTGTGGGTACTACAAAGTTGTGCTCTCTCCCCCTAGTACTATGACTGCTTTGGTTCCCAGCCTTGACAAAATTGACAGCAAGATATTCTGGACACTGTTTGTGAGCAATTTTATAAACTTGATTTAACTTAAGTTGTTTTACTCTGTCTTCAATATTCAGCATATCCAATTGTTGTAATTCATCCTGGCCTACATGCTCTCTTGGTCCCAGGTCCAGGATGAATCTTACCATTTTGTTCTGGGTGATTTGCAGGTTATCTTTCAGTTTTTTTGTCAAGGTAGAGTACCATGAAGAGCAAGCGTAGTCAATATGACATTGTATAAGGGCTAAACATAGGGTCCTGCGAGCCTCAGTAGGTAGACACTGTGCTTGTCTGTAGAGGAACTTCAGTCTGGCATTCGCTTTCTTTACTACACTGTTCCCTATCAATTCTCCTGACATGCATGGGTCAAAGGGGATTCCCCGATATTTTACTGAGGAAACTGACGTGATGGATTCCCACTGACTTGATGTACCTTGATGTTGGTTTGAGGCTCTTGATCCAAGGAACTGGACTCATCCTCCCATCCCTAAAGCGCTATATGGCCTTTTACGGGCTTAGCGCTTCTGTCCATTTAGCAGTATTACATTATTTCTTACCCGTAGGCTTCAATTCAGCTCTAATTCCTAGAATCAAGAGCCCCTCACTGGTATCAAGGGATCTTCCTAAAAGGGATTGCTTCTTTCCTCGTTGGGGTCCAGTACAAGTAACTTGTAGGGGGCCCAGGGACAAGCAACTAGTGGGCCCAGGGACAAGCAACTAGTGGGCCCAGGGACAAGCAACTAGTAGGGGGCCCAGGGACAAGCAACTAGTGAGGGCCCAGTACAAGTAACTTGCAGGGGGCCCCAGGAACAAGCAACTAGTGGGAGGCCAGAACAAGTAACAACAAGTAACATGTAGTGGGCCCAGGGACAAGCAACTAGTGGGGGCCTAGTACAAGTAACTTGTAGGGGGCCCAGGGACAAGCAACTAGTGGAGGGCCAGAACAAGTAACTTGTAGGAGGCCCAGGGACAAGAAACTAGTGGGGGCCCAGTACAAGTAACTTGTAGGGGGCTGACACATCAACTCTACGAGGAATCAGACAACAACACAACGAGCCCCGCTAAATGGGATTGATGGGACTTTGGATGGACATCGCCAGTGATTAAAAAAAAAAAATTACCCTGCCAGGATGGAAATGAGCTAGAAGTGTGATAGATGAAGCCAGACTATGAAGTGAGGACTGAAGGGGGTTTCTGAAGTAAGGGGTAATGGGGGTATATATGATAACAGGAAACTAACTAGTAATCAGGGGTGATTTCTAGAGTAGCTTCAAGGCCATTGCTAGGTAAAGGCATCTACGCCATTGCTAGGTGTCTGATAGGATCAGTGGTTTCTTTTTAATAAAAATAAAAAATAAAGAAAACAAAACAAATTTTTGTTGTGAAGTGATAGAGTGAAGAGTAACCATGGCTGCCATAATTATATTTATTACTCATTTCTGTGAAGAAGGAAATTAGTCAAGGGGACTGGAAAAGGTGAATGGGGTGATAGCTCCCTGGAAAGTGAAAGCCCAACATTGGCCATTCTATTAGAAACGTAAGTGCCACTATCGCCGCAAGGTATGGCAACACCACATATCCAAACAAAAACAGTGGCGCACAGCTTTTATAGTGGTGCTATTGATATACATAATAATCCAGGACCTCAATCTATGGTACAGGTGCAAAACAGACAGATAAGTCATGGTGATAATGATGGTCTAGTAGCTAGTAATGATAACCTTTTAACTCTCTAGGTAATGCACAGACAATAGAGCCATTCTTAATATCTCAGACACCACCAGACACATGTATACACTGTACTAAGGTATGAAAAAAGAACAGTAAACTTACCGTATGTAAAATGTGTAAGGGGTGGGTGCATAATGGATGTGTGTAATGGCGCCAGATTTCATTTTGTTTGTAACAAATTCACTTTGGCACAGTTACCCTTTAGCAATGATGACATTGATTTACCTATTTTTAATGCTAATGACCCCTTGCCATATATTGATGATTATGATTGTTTTATGAAAACAGGCCTTCATTTTATTCATGTCAATGCAAGATCACTTCTTCCAAAATTGGCAGAGATTAGGATTCTAGCTAATCCTGGTTGGATGATACGGTGACTGACGACGAGGTCAAAATAGAAGGTTACAAATAAAACGCTTAGATAGGAATAGAAAAGGTGGTTGGGTATGTGCCTACATAAGGAACGACTTAGCCTATAATCCAAGACCTGATTTAAATGACAATAAACTGGAGACTATGGTTTGAAGTGTTGCTTTCCATGGCCAAACCCATCTTAGTAGGAACTAGTTACTGCCCTCCCACCCATGACCAGTTCTTACAGGACTAACCTATGTCTAGAACAAATTAACTCTGTGGCACTTGAGGTTTGCTCAAGGCAAATTCCCTTAAGGAAAAGGAGGAGAAGATGTAAACTAGAAAGAGAGAGGCGCTCCCTATACAGGCGAAGGCAAAGAATAACAGAGCGGCTGCAAGAGGCCAATATATCTGAAATACGTAGGGAGGCACTGGTCAGAGAAATAGCAAACATCGAATTAAAACTAAAGGAATCTTACAGTAATCAAGAAACGCGGGAAGAACTAAAAGCCATAAATGAAATTGAAAGAAACCCAAAGTATTTCTTTTCTTATGCCAAAACAAAGTCGAGAACAACATTCAGTATTGGGCCCCTACTAAAACGAGATGGGTCTTACACAGATGGCAGCAAGGAAATGAGTTACTAAAGTCCCAGTATGACTCAGTTTTTAGTGAGCCGCTAACCAGACTAAAAGTTGAAGACCTAAATGAATTTTTTATGAAAGTGCCACAGAACCTGGTAGACTTATTAGTTTGATATCTTTATTATGCACCCCATACCCATCCTGTGGGCGGTCGCAAGCCTATCTGACATTATCCTGATGCCACATGACTTTGAAAAGGCGATAAATGACATGCCCATGCACTCCGCTCCAGGCCCCGACTCATGGAACTCAGTGTTCATCAAGAACTGCAAGCAGCCCCTATCACGTGCTTTTAACATCCTATGGAGAGGGAGCATGGACACTGGGGTTACGCAGTTACTAAAAACAACAGACATAGCCCCACTCCACAAAGGCGTCAGTAAAGCAATAGCAGAGAACTACAGACCAATAGCGCTAACGTCCCATATCATAAAAATCTTTGAAAGGGTCCTAAGAAGCAAGATAGCCACTCATCTAGATAACCATCAATTACACAACCCAGGGCAGCATGGGTTTAGAGCAGGTCGCTCCTGTCTGTCCCAACTACTGGACCACTATGACAAGGTCCTGGATGCTCTAGAGGACAAACAGAATGCAGATGTTATATACACAGACTTTGCAAAGGCCTTTGATAAGTGTGACCATGGTGTGGTAGCACACAAAATGCGTGATAAAGGAATAACAGGAAAAGTTGGTAGATGGATCTATAATTTCCTAACAAGTAGAACACAAAGAGTAGTAGTCAACAGAGTAAAGTCTGAGGCAGCTAATGTGAAAAGCTCTGTTCCACAAGGCACAGTACTCGCTCCCATCCTGTTCCTCATCCTCATATCGGACATAGACAGGGATATAAGCCACAGTGCCGTGTCTTCCTTTGCAGATGACACCCGAATCTGTATGACAGTGTAAACCGTTGAAGACACTGCAAGACTCCAAGCAGACATAAACCAAATCTTAAAATGGGCTGCAGAAAACAATATGAAGTTCAATGATGAGAAATTTCAATTACTCAGATACGGAAAACGTGAGGAAATTAAAATCTCATCAGAGTACAAAACTAATTCCAACCACACAATAGAGCGAAAAATTATTGTCAAAGACCTGGGAGTGATCATGTCAGAGGATCTCACCTTCAAGGACCATAACACCGTAGCAATTGCATCTGCTAGAAAAATGACAGGATGGATAATGAGAACCTTCAAAACCAGGGATGCAAAGCCCATGTTGACACTTTACAAATCGCTTGTTCTATCTAGGCTGGAATATTGCTGCACACTAACTGCACCTTTCAAGGCAGGTGAAATTGCTGACCTTGAAAATGTGCAGAGAACCTTCACGGCACGCATTACTGCGATAAACCACCTTAATTACTGGGAACGCTTGAAGTTTCTAACCCTGTACTCCCTAGAACGCAGGCGGGAGAGATACATTGTTATATACACGTGGAAAATTCTCGAGGGATTAGTACCAAACTTGCACACGAAAATCACTCCCTACGAAAGCAAAAGACTTGGCAGGCGATGTAACATCCCCCCAATAAAAAGCAGGGGTGCCACTAGCACGTTGAGGGACAACACAATGAGTGTCAGCGGCCCAAGATTGTTCAACTGCCTCCCAGCATACATAAGGGGGATTACCAACAAACCCCTGGCTGTCTTCAAGCAGGCACTGGACAGGCACCTAAAGTCGGTACCTGACCAGCCAGGCTGTGGTTCGTACGTTGGACTGCGTGCGGCCAGCAGTAACAGCCTGGTTGATCAGGCTCTGGTCCAACATGAGGCCTGGTCACAGACTGGGCCGCGGGGGCGTTGACCCCTGGAATTCTCTCCAGGTAAACTCTCCAGTCTTGTCCGGACTAGATAACAATGTGGAGACAGTAATACTGGAAGACTTCAACATCTGTTTTCAATAGCAAAATAACGGGCTATGTAAAAGGTGTAAGTAAATTCTGGATTTAAATAGTTACACTCAACTAATTAATACACCAACCCAGATCACACAGTTCTCAGCCACCCTAACTGACCACATACGTACTTTGTAACCGCCCTGAGAACATTAGTCAGTCAGGCGTCATTACCACAGGTCTTAGTGATCATTTCATCATTTACTGCACCAGGAAAATCACTAGGGAACGGATAGGCTGCCTACACAGGACAATAAAAATTAGGTCAACTAGAAACTACAGTAAAGAAACACTGGTAAATATGCTACACAATTGTGATTGGTCAGTGATAACAAGTTGCACTGACGTAAATGATGCCTGGGACAAATTCAAAACAATGTTCACTGCCATCCTTGATAATATTGCACCAGTTAAAGAGGTTAGGATTAAATGAAGAACTGGCCCCTGGATGACTACTAAGATATTAGATATTAGATATTAGATATTAGATAATATGAAATTCAGAGACCGGTTGATAAAAAGATTTAAGGCAAACAGACAGGATATTGCAGTGCTAAATGAATTCCAAAGGGTGAGGACCTTTGTAACTTGAGTTCATTACCTTTGTAACTTGCTCAGCTATCAAAACTTTAGGGTCCAGTCCCTGGACCCATTACGTACCTCTGTAATCTTTTGACTACCGCCCACAGGATGGGTATGGGGTGCATAATAAAGATATCAAACTAACTAAAGGGTGAGGAACAGAGTGCAGAGGCTTATAAAAGGCGCAAAGGCAAGGCCCTATTGCTCAAAAATCGAAGAGTACAAGAATAACCCTAGAAAGCTCTGGCAACAACTAAAACAGTTGGGGTATAGCCATAAACCCATAGATAGATCTAACATAGTACTAAATGTCGATAACGAGGTATGCGATGAAACAACTAAAGTGGCAAATTGTTTTAATTCATACTACACAACTGTCGCATCAACACTAGTAAGTAAGCTACCAGCTGCATCAAATACCTTTAACACAGACTCTGATAAGTTTAAAACATACTAGTATACCAATAAAGGGGTAACTCCAAACAGTTGTCAACTAGTAAGTGTATCTCATGACTTCGTGCAAAAAGAACTAAGCAGGTTAAACCCAACTAAGAGCACCGGCCCAGATAACATCCCGTCTAAGTTCCTAAAAGATGGTGCCTCTGAACTGGCAATCCCCATTGCTCACATAATAAATTTGTCCATCACCACTAATACAGTACCAGAGGGGTTCAAGGAGGCCAGAGTTACTCCTATCTTCAAGAAAAATAGTAGGTCTGATGTCAGTAACTATTACAACCTCAGGTTCAATGGCCTGTTAACCTGAGTGTAAAAGGGAGCTTGGAGCAAAGAAACACAGTAGAAGATGTATTGAAATTGTATTTCCTTCAAAAATCAGTTAGATTAATTCCAGACTTTTGTCTTTTCCTTCACCAAGTAATTGTGATTATATAAGACTTTTGTCTTTTCCTTCACCAAGTATAACAAAGTGCTGTTTAC
>WNWK01007583.1:0-92541 GCA_009830355.1 Cherax destructor | reverse complement strand
AGGTAACTAGTAACACTCAGGTAACTGTAGTAACACTAAGTAACTGCAGTAACACTCAGGTAACTGTAGTAACACTCAGGTAACTGCAGTAACACTCAGGTAACTGCAGTAACACTCAGGTAACTGCAGTAACACTCAGGTAACTGTAGTAACACTCAGGTAACTGCAGTAACACTCAGGTAACTGCAGTAACACTCAGGTAACTGCAGTAACACTCAGGTAACTGTAGTAACACTAGGTAACCGCAGTAACACTCAGGTAACTGCAGTAACACTCAGGTAACTGTAGTAACACTAGGTAACTGCAGTAACACTCAGGTAACTGTAGTAACACTCAGGTAACTGTAGTAACACTATGTAACTGTAGTAACACTAGGTAACTGCAGTAACACTAGGTAACTGCAGTAACACTAGGTAACTGCAGTAACACAGGTAACTGCAGTAACACTAGGTAATTGCAGTAACACTAGGTAACTGCAGTAACACTCAGGTAACTGCAGTAACACTATTTAACTGTAATAACACTCAGGTAACTGTAATAACAATCGGGTAACTGTACTAACACTCAGGTAACTGCAGTAACACTCAGGTAACTGTAGTAACACTCAGGTAACTGTAGTAACACTCAGGTAACTGTAGTAACACTCAGGTAACTGCAGTAACACTCAGGTAACTGTAGTAACACTAGGTAACTGCAGTAACACTCAGGTAACTGTAGTAACACTAGGTAACTCCAGTAACACTCAGGTAACTGTAGTAACACTCAGGTAACTGCAGTAACACTCAGGTAACTGCAGTAAAACTCAGGTAACTATAGTAACACTAGGTAACTGTAGTAACTCAGGTAACTAGTAACACTCACGTAACTGCAGTAAAACTAGGTAACTGTAGTAACACTCAGGTAACTGTAACACTCAGGTAACTGAAATAACACTCAGGTAACTCTAGTAACACCCAGGTAACTCTAGTAACACACTAGATAACTGTAGTAACACTCAGGCAACTCTAGTAACACACTAGTTAACTGATTTAACACTCAGGTAACTGTAGTAACACACTAGATAACTGTAGTAACATTCAGGCAACTCTAATAACACTAGGCAACTGTAGTAACACTCAGGTAACTGTAGTAACTCGTGTAACTCTAGTAACACATTAGGCAACTATAGTAACACTCAGGTAACTGTAGTAACACACTAGGTAATTGTAGTAACACTCAGGTAACTCTAGTAACACTCAGGTAACTGTAGTAACCTTGGGTGACTGTAGTAACACTGGGTAACTGTAGTAACACTGGGTGACTTTAGTAACACTTGGTGACTTTAGTAACACTGGGTGACTGTAGGAACACTTGGTGACTGTAGGAACACTTGGTGACTTTAGTAACACTTGGTGACTTTAGTAACACTTGGTGACTTTAGTAACACTGGGTGACTTTAGTAACACTTGGTGACTTTAGTAACACTGGGTGACTTTAGTAACACTGGGTGACTGTAGTAACACTGGGTGACTGTAGGAACACTTGGTGACTGTAGGAACACTTGGTGAGTGTAGTAACACTGGGTGACTGTAGGAACACTTGGTGACTGTAGGAACACTTGGTGACTGTAGGAACACTTGGTGACTGTAGGAACACTTGGTGACTGTAGGAACACTGGGTGACTGTAGGAACACTGGGTGACTGTAGGAACACTTGGTGACTGTAGGAACACTTGGTGACTGTAGGAACACTGGGTGACTGTAGGAACACTGGGTGACTGTAGGAACACTTGGTGACTGTAGGAACACTGGGTGACTGTAGGAACACTGGGTGACTGTAGGAACACTGGGTGACTGTAGGAACACTGGGTGACTGTAGTAACACTGGGTGACTGTAGTAACACTGGGTGACTGTAGTAACACTGGGTGACTGTAGTAACACTGGGTGACTGTAGTAACACTGGGTGACTGTAGTAACACTGGGTGACTGTAGGAACACTGGGTGACTGTAGTAACACTGGGTGACTGTAGTAACACTGGGTGACTGTAGTAACACTGGGTGACTGTAGTAACACTGGGTGAATGGCACAGTCTAGGGACACTGAACGCCATGTTTCACTGCTGGGAGACTTATCATCAGATAACATAAACTGACTGGCACTACTCAACTGTGGGGAGTAACACCATCTGTGAGTGGTAAACTACACCATCCTGTGAGTGTAGTAATACCCACCCACCCTGTGATGGCAGTTACTACACTCACTGTAGTGGTAGTAACTCACCAATCCTGTGATGGTAGTAACTACTCACCCATCCTGATAGTTACACCCATCCTGATGAGTATAGTAACTGAACACCAGTCCTGTAGTAACCTAGTAACTACCCACCATCCTGTGAGTGGTAGCTAACTAGGTACCATCCTGTGAATGGTAGTAACACTCCCATACCTGAGTGACAGTACACCACCCATCCTGTATGGGTAACTCGTACCTCATCCTGTGAGTGAGTACACTATCACCATCCTGTGAGTGGCAGTTACTGACCCACCCATCCTGTGAGTGGCAGTTACCACCCATCCTGTAGTGTAGTAACTACTCACTACCATCTGTAGTAAACTATCCACCTGTAACTGGCAGTTACTACCAGCACCATCCTGAGTGGTAGTAACTACCACCTATCCTGTGAGTGCAGTACACCCACTCATCTAATGAAGTGTAGTAACACCCAGCCCATCCTGTGATGGTAGTAACTATCCACCCATCCTGGAGTGCAGTAATACTACCCACCCA
Organism: Cherax destructor; assembly: GCA_009830355.1. Lineage (NCBI taxonomy): Eukaryota > Metazoa > Arthropoda > Malacostraca > Decapoda > Parastacidae > Cherax > Cherax destructor. The sequence goes on along the minus strand of WNWK01007583.1, from coordinate 89,774 downwards.
TCCTGGAGTGGTAGTAACTATACATCCTGGAGTGGCAGTAACCATCCTCGGAGCTGTAGTAACACCACCATCGTGGTGGCAGTACTACCACTCATCCTGTAGTGTAGTAACTACCACTATCCTGTGAGTGTAGTAACTACCCAATCCTGTGAATGGGTTACTACCACCATCCTGTATAGTAGTAACACTCAGCACATCCTGTAGTACTAGTAACTATACCCATCCTGTAGATGGCGTTACTACACCCATACAGTATGGTAGAATACTCCAACTCATACATGGTGGACAGTAACCCACCATCCTGGAGTGATAGTAACTACACCCATCGTGGTAGTAACTATCCACATCTATAGTGCAACTACCACCCATCCTGTGAGTGGTAGTAACTACCCACCCATCCTGTGAGTGGCAGTTACTACCCACCCATCCTGTGAGTGGTAGTAACTACCCACCCATCCTGTGAGTGGCAGTTACTACCCACCCATCCTGTGAGTGGTAGTAACTACCCACCCATCCTGTGAGTGGTAGTAACTACCCACCCATCCTGTGAGTGGTAGTTACTACCCACCCATCCTGTGAATGGTAGTTACTACCACCCATCCTGTGAGTGGTAGTAAAAACATACCCATCATGTTAGTGGTAGTTATCACATACCCACCATGTTAGTGGAACATAATACCACTATGGTACCATCTCCCATCAATACCAGTAAGGTCGATCATCAAGGTGTCCTATGGCTGGGTTGGTAGAGTACATTGATTTCCTTGGTTCGATCCCTGGTACGGGTGGAAACAATAGGAGGTGTTTTCTTAAGACACCTGCAGTCACTGTTCACCTAGCAGTAAGTAGCTACCTGGGTGTTAGGTGACTGGTGTGGGTTTCATCCTGGGGACAAAATTAACCTAAGTTGCGGGAAATGTTCTACATTACCAGGAACGTTCTATATAGTATGTCATTGGTGTCAGCTATGGTCTGTATAAGTTGTATCATGTACTAGTAGAGATTATTATTATTATTATTATTTTTTATTAACACATCGGCCGATTCCCACCAAGGCAGGGTGGCCCGAAAAAGAAAAACTTACATCATCATTCACTCCATCACTGTCTTGTCAGAGGGGTGCTTTACACTACAGTTATAAAACTGCAACATTAACACCCCTCCTTCAGAGTGCAGACACTGTACTTCCCATCTCCAGGACTCAAGTCCGGCCTGCCGGTTTCCCTGAATCCCTTCATAAATGTTACCTTGCTCACACTCCAACAGCACGTCAAGTATTCAAAACCATTTGTCTCCATTCACCCCTATCAAATACGCTCACACATGCTTGCTGGAAGTCGAAGCCCCTCGCACACAAAACCTCCTTTACCCCCTCCCTCCAACCTTTCTTAGGCCGACCCATACCCCGCCTTCCCTCCACTACAGATTTATACACTCTCGAAGTCATTCTGTCTCGTTCCATTCTCTCTACATGTCCGAAATACCTCAACAACCCCTCCTCAGCTCTCTGGATAATAGTTTTGGTAATCCCGCACCTACTCCTAATTTCCAAACTCCGAATTCTCTGCATTATATTCACACCACACATTGACCTCAGACATGACATCTCCACTGCCTCCAGCCTTCTCCTCATTGCAACATTCATCACCCATGCTTCACACCCATATAAGAGTGTTGGTATAACTATACTCTCATACATTCCCCTCTTTAATTCCATGGACAAAGTTCTTTGTCTCCACAGACTCCGAAGTGCTCCACTCACCCTTTTCCCCTCATCAATTCTATGATTCACCTTATCCTTCATAAACCCATCTGCTGACATGTCCACTCCCAAATATCAGAATACATTCACCTCCTCCATACTCTCTCCCTCCAATCTGATATCCAATCTTTCGTCACCTAATCTTTTTGTTATCCTCATCACCTTACTCTTTCCTATATTCACTTTCAATTTTCTTCTTTTACACACCCTACCAAATTCATCCACCAACCTCTGCAACTTCTCTTCATTTACAACTTCTCTTCAGAATCTCCCAAAAGCACAGTGTCATCATCAAAAAGCAACTGTGACAACTCCCACTTTGTATTTGATTCTTTATCTTTTAACCCCACACCTCTTGCCAAGACCCTTGCATTCACTTCTCTTACAACCCCATCTATAAATATATTGAACAACCACGGTGACATCACACATCCTTGTCTAAGGCCCACTTTTACTGGGAAATAGTCCCCTTCCCTCCTACACACTCTAACTTGAGCCTCACTATCCTCATAAAAACTTTTCACTGCTTTCAGTAACCTACTTCCTATTCCATACACCTGCAACATCTGCCACATTGCCCCCTATCCACCCTATCATACGCCTTTTCCAAATCCATAAATGCCACAAAAACCTCTTTACCCTTATCCAAATACTGTTCACCTATATGTTTCACTGTAAACACTTGGTCTACACACCCCCTACCTTTCCTAAAGCCCCCTTGTTCATCTGCTATCCTGCTTTCTGTCTTACTCTTAATTCTTTCAATAATAACTCTACCATACACTTTACCAGGTACACTCAACAGACTTATTCCCCTATAATTTTTGCACTCTCTTTTGTCCCCTTTGCCTTTATACAAAGGAACAATACACGCTCTCTGCCAGTCCCTAGGTACCTTACCCTCTTCCATACATTATTAGTATTATTATAATTTAAGCTGAGTCAGTAAATTAAGATATTTATCTGAACTCTGGAAACCAAAAATAAATCCTGGTTGCTACATTATACATTTGATATTATTAGTGACTAATGTGTATTACAAGTGAATGATGTGTATTACAAGTGAATATATATATTACTAGTAAATGATGTGTATTACTAGTGAATAGTGTATGCCCTGGCTGTTAAAACTGCTTACTCCATGAGATATACCTCTTATATATACCCTTGTAATGTGCATAATCCAGGGGGATATATACACCGTCAGATATACTTGTTATATATACCCATGTAATGTGCATAATCCAGGGGGATATATACACCGTCAGATATACTTGTTATATATACCCTTGTAATGTGCATAATCCAGGGGGATATATACACCGTCAGATATACTTGTTATATATACCCTTGTAATGTGTATAATCCAGGGGGATATATACACCGTCAGATATGTGTATAATTTGCAGGGATATATATACACTGAGATATCTCTTTTTATATATACCTTTAAAATGTGTATAATTTGCAAGGATATATACACCGTGAGATATACCTCTTGTTATATATACCCTTATAATGTGTATAATCAGAGGGGATATATTATGTATTTCTGAGAAGAGACAGGTATACCCCTAGAGGTTAAAGGGACGTGGCGTTGATCCTCCGCGGTGATGCCATCCAGGCAGTGAATGGAAGCTACCTGGGTTGCCAGTTCATCCTTTCTTCTACAACTTTCAATTTCGTTGCTACCCATCAATCAGCAAGAAGATATATGTGAGCCGATAGATACCACCATTATAGAATAGCCGAGTGGCGTTCTGAGTGTGTGAGTCACTTAAAATGAGAAATAATGTGTATGGTAGACCAGAATATGGTGTTAGCATGCATCTCACATGAGGAAGTGAATACTGCGCATACCAACACTCTTACAAACATCCCCGTATAAACATACCCGTATATACATACATGCATATCATACATACCCGCTGCGACACACCACCTATACACCCACTATAGGCATAACGTCACCCAGCTGGAATTTAATGCACAAGAAAGTGATAAATGGTGTTAAAAGCCTAGTGTTTACATTGTGGCTGGTTGGTAGTCCTGCCCACGAGAGTAAATACCCAAAGCCTACGGGTCTAAATTTTTTTTGGCCTCTGACGTATCTTATAAGTCGGACATATTGAACGTTTAACTACTGTACATTCACAACCTTGTACTAGTACTGTACTGAAAGTACACATTCACAACCTTTTACTAGTACTGAAAGTACACATTCACAACCTTGTACTAGTACTGAAAGTACACATTCACAACCTTGCACTAGTACTGAAGTACACATTCACAACCTTGTACTAGTACTGAAAGTACACATTCACAATCTTGTACTAGTACTGAAAGTACACATTCACAACCTTGTACTAGTACTGAAAGTACACATTCACAACCTTGTACTAGTACTGAAAGTACACATTCACAACCTTGTACTAGTACTGAAAGTACATTCACAACCTTGTACAAGTACTGAAAGTATACATTCACAACCTTGTACTAGTACTTGACTCACGAAATCGTAATGACACGATTGCAAACAAATCATACCACGGGTGGGGTTCGAACCCGCGGTCAGTCTCAAAACTCCAGACCGTCGCGTAAGCCACTGGGCCAGCTAGCTTCAATAAGATTCATCCAACTAGGTATATTTCTACACCATAGGACTCACGATTTCGTGAGTCATGTTGACGGCTTTGAGGGGGACTTGAGCTAGTTCGTCACGGCCATGCTAGTGGGAGATTCGTCTGTAAAAACTTGCATTTGTGGACACAGACACAGTGGTGCCTATGCTAACCTTCCTATGGTGTAGAAATATACCTAGTTGGATGAATCTTATTGAAGCTAGCTGGCCCAGTGGCTTACGCGACGGTCTGGAGTTTTGAGACTCTCTGACCGCGGGTTCGAACCCCACCCGTGGTATGGTTTGTACTAGTACTTAAAGTACACATTCACAACCTTGTACTAGTACTGAAAGTACACATTCACAACCTTGTACTAGCTACTAGCTGTTATCTTACCTCAGCTTATTTAAAAACTAAGTCCTGAGGTATACTACCACCCCCAGGATGCCACCCACAACAGTCAACTAACACCCAGGTACTTACTTATTACTAGGTGAACAGTGACAGCAGGTGTAAGGTAACTAAAACCCAGCTACCTACTTACTGCTAGGTAAACAGTGACAACAGGTGTAATAAACTAACACCCAGGTACCTACTTACTACTAGGTAAACAGTGACAACAGGTGTAAGATAACTAACACCCAGGTACCTACTTACTGCTAGATGAACAATGACAGCAGGTAACTAACACCCAGGTACTTACTGCTAGATGAACAGTGACACCAGGTAACTAACACCCAGGTACTTACTGCTAGATGAACAGTGACACCAGGTAACTAACACCTAGGTACTTACTGCTAGATGAACAGTGACAGCAGGTGTCTGAGTGACTGATTACCTCAAACTCCTCATGTTCAACTTTTCTCTGCACTGGACTGATGAAGCCACTGGCTGGCGAAACGTTTCCAGAATAAAAACACCCATATGCTAACCAAGGGTCACATTACGAGGTACAATATCTGGAACAATTTACAACACAATACCATTACTGGAACAATTCACAGCTAACACACAATACAGTGGTTGGAACACTCACAACACACCCACAGTACCATGACTGAAACACTTTACAACACACCCACAGTACCAGGACTGCAACACTTCACAACACACATACAGTACCATGACTGCAACACTCCCACAGTACCATGACTGCAACACTCCCACAGTACCATGACTGCAACACTCCCACAGTACCATGACTGCAACACTCCCACAGTACCATGACTGCAACACTCCCACAGTACCATGACTGCAACACTCCCACAGTACCATGACTGCAACACTCCCACAGTACCATGACTGCAACACTCCCACAGTACCATGACTGCAACACTCCCACAGTACCATGACTGCAACACTCCCACAGTACCATGACTGCAACACTCCCACAGTACCATGACTGCAACACTCCCACAGTACCATGACTGCAACACTCCCACAGTACCATGACTGCAACACTCCCACAGTACCATGACTGCAACACTCCCACAGTACCATGACTGCAACACTCCCACAGTACCATGACTGCAACACTTCACAACACACCCACAGTACCATGACTGCAACACTTCACAACACACCCACAGTACCATGACTGCAACACTTCACAACACACCCACAGTACCATGACTGCAACACTTCACAACACACCCACAGTACAAGGACTGCAACACTTCACAACACAATCACAGTACCAGGACAGCAACACTTCACAACACACCCACAGTACCAGGACTGCAACACTTTACAACACACCCACAGTACCAGGACTGCAACACTTCACAACACACCCACAGTACCAGGACTGCAACACTTTACAACACACCCACAGTACCAGGACTGCAACACTTCACAACACACCCACAGTACCATGACTGCAACACTTCACAACATTCCCACAGGGGTGGAAGCACTTGCCAACTCGATCGAGAGGGCCATTGCTGACATGCCTAGGATTTTAAACTGATAGAGGATAGAGGTATGGGTGTATGTGGGAAACAGTCAGTTTGCAACACTAGGGCTGAAAACAGTAAGTGTATAAAAGAAATTCATCATAAAATTACAAATAAAGACAATGGGTCAGGTCAGCAAACAAAGGGAGACAGCAGAGGGAAACAGACTAGCTCTCTTAAGGTTTACTATACTAATAGCAGGAGTGTAAGAAATAAGATAGATGAGCTAAGATTAATTGCAAGTGCAGGAAACATAGATATTATTGCTATAACAGAGACCTGGCTCAATCTGAAAGATAGAGAGTTGCCTTCTGAATGTCACATACAAGGCTATAAATTATTCCACACTGATAGGGTCAACAGGAAGGGTGGTGGAGTAGCGATGTACATGTATGTCAGAGACAATTTAAATTGTTGTGTTAGACAAGATATAAAATTAGAAGCATCAGCCACTGAATCTGTTTGGTTACAGCTTCTTGAGGGCCGTGTAAAACTTATCTTGGGTGTGATTTACAGGCCCCCAAATCTTGATAGGGAGTGCAGTAAACTTCTATGGGATGAAATTCGTAAGGCATCTACATATGAAAATGTGCTAATGGGAGATTTCAACTTTAGACAAATTGACTGGAGCAATTTGACAGGAAATTTAGAGTCAAGGGACTTTCTTGATACGATTCAGGATTGTTTTTTGAAACAGTTGGTGACAGAACCAACTAGAGGAAATAACCTGCTAGACTTGGTTCTTGCCAGCAGGGAATCGCTAATTAATAATCTTGAGGTTAATGATGAGCTTGGAGAAAGTGATCACAAATCACTCAGTTTTAATATATCATGGAATTACCCTAATAATGGCAATCAAGTCTCTGTCCCTGACTTCCGCCTGGCTGATTTCATAGGACTGAAAAATTACCTTTTTTGGGCTGAACTGGAATGACCTGACAGTGGGTCAGGTAGGTGGTGATTGCCAATATTACGTTTTCCAGAGAATAGTTCTAGCTGCTCAGACAACTTATGTTCCTAATAGGGAGATGAGATCAAACAAAAATGATCCTAAATGGATGAACAATAGATTAAAACATCTCATTGGTCAAAAGAGAGGCATATATAGGCGAATCAAAAGAGGAGAGGGGCAATTAAGTAATCAATATATTCAGTTGAAGAGAGAAATAAAAAAGGGAATAAGAAAAGCAAAAAGAGACTATGAGGTTAAAGTTGCAAGAGAATCGAAAACTAACCCAAAAGGATTTTTTCAGGTATACAGAAGTAAGATTAGGGACAAGATAGGCCCACTCAAAAGTTACTCAGGTCAGCTCACCGTCAGTGATAAGGAAATGTGTAGAATGTTTAACACTTACTTCCTCTCAGTTTTTACACAGGAAGATACTAGCGATATTCCAGAAATAATAAATTATGTAGAACAGGACGATAGTAAACTTTGCACGATTAGGGTCACAAGTGACATGGTCCTTAGACAAATAGATAAATTAAAACCTAACAAATCCCCAGGCCCTGATGAACTGTATGCAAGGGTTCTAAAGAATGTAAAAGGAGCTAGCAAACTATGTCTAATCTTCAACATATCACTGCAAACTGGCATGGTGCCAGATAAGTGGAAAATGGCAAATGTAATACCTATTTTCAAAGCAGGTGACAGGTCCTTAGCTATAGACCAATAAGCCTAAACTCCATAGTGGGAAAATTTATGGAATCAATAATTGCCGAGGCAATTCGTAGCCATCTTGAAAAGCATAAATTATCAACGAATCTCAGCACGGTTTTACAAAAGGGTGTTCCTGCCTTACAAATTTAATAACTTTTTTCACTAAGGTATTTGAGAAGGTAGATCATGGTAATGAATATGATATTGAGTATATGGACTTCAGTAAGGCTTTTGATAGTCCCACATCAGAGACTATTGAGGAAAATTAAGGCACATGGAATAGGAGGAGAAATTTTTTCCTGGATAGAGGCATGGTTGACAAATAGGCAGCAGAGAGTTTGCATAAATGGGGAGAAATCAGAGTGGGGAAGCGTCACAAGCGGTGTTCCACAGGGGTCAGTATTGGGCCCCTTGTTGTTCACAATCTACATAAACGACATAGATGAGGGAATAAATAGCGACCATAAGCAAGTTTGCTGATGACACCAAAATAGGCCATCCAATTTATTCAAATGAGGACATTAGAGCACTCCAGGAAGATTTGAATAAGCTGATGCAGTGGTCGGAGAAGTGGCAGATGCAGTGGCCACATATAAACTAAATAATGTAGATCTTAATACTACTGATTGCGAAAAGGATTTAGGAGTTCTGGTTAGCAGTAATCTAAAACCAAGACAGCAGTGCATAAGTGTTCACAATAAAGCGAACAGAATTCTTGGCTTCATATCAAGAAGCATAAATAATAGGAGTCCTCAGGTTGTTCTTCAACTCTATATATCCTTGGTTAGGCCTCATCTAGATTATGCTGCACAGTTTTAAACGGTCACCGTATTACAGAATGGATATAAATGCTCTGGAAAACATACAAAGGAGGATGACTAAGTTGATCCCATGTATCAGAAATCTTCCCTATGAGGATAGCCTGAGGGCCCTGAATCTGCACTCTCTAGAAAGGCGTAGAGTTAGGGAGATATGATTGAGGTGTATAAATGGAAAACAGGAATAAATAAAGGGGATGTAAATAGCGTGCTAAAAATATCTAGTATTGACAGGACTCGCAGCAATGGCTTTAAGTTGGATAAATTCAGATTCAGGAAGGATATAGGAAAGCATTGGTTTGGTAATAGAATTGTCGATGAGTGGAACAAACTCCAGATTACAGTTATAGAGGCTAAAACGTTGTATAGTTTTAAAAATAGGCTGGATAATTATATGAGTGGGTGCGGGTGGGTGTGAGTTGGTCCTGAATAGCTTGTGCTACTAGGTCACATGACGTACTCCTTCCTTAACCTGACCTGGCTTGAACCGGTGGGAGACTTGGACCTGCCTAGCATGGGCCAGTAGACCTGCTGCAGTGTTCTTTCTTTCTTATGTTCTTTTGTTCTTAACACTCCCGTCACAATACACAAGGTCACAACACTCCCGTCACAACACATAAGGTCACACTCCCGTCAAAATACACAAGGTCACACTCCCGTCACAATACACAAGGTTACACTCCCGACATAATACACAAGGTCACACTCCCATCACAATACACAAGGTCACAACACTCCCGTCACAACACATAAGGTCACACTCCCGTTACAATACACAAGGTCACAACACTCCCGTCACAACACATAAGGTCACAACACTCCCGTCACAACACATAAGGTCACACTCCCGTCACAATACACAAGGTCACACTCCCGTCACAATACACAAGGTCACACTCCCGTCACAACACATAAGGTCACACTCCCGTCACAATACACAAGGTTCACACTCCCGTCACAATACACAAGGTCACACTCCCGTCACAATACACAAGGTTACACTCCCGACATAATACATAAGGTCACCCGTCATAATACATAAGGTCACACTCCCGTCACAATACACAAGGTCACACTTCAGTCACAATACACAAGGTCACACTCCCAACACAATACACAAGGTCACACTCCCGTCACAATACACAAGTTCACACTCCCGTCACAATACACAAGGTCACACTCCCGTCACAATGCACAAGGTCACCAGTCACAATACACAAGGTCACACTCCCGTCACAATACACTAGGCCTACTGTGCAAGGTTCCCAATTATTATTAAAGCTTCAGTTGCAAGGTTAACTATTAATGTTGAAGCTTCAGTTGCAAGGTTCAATATTACTGTTGAAGATTCCGTTGCAAGGTTCAATATTACTGTTGAAGCTTCAGTTGCAAGGTTCAATATTACTACTGATGCTTCAGTTGCAAGATTCACTATTACATATTTCTAGTCTCATATGCGAGGACCATAATTTAAGTTCCAGTTCTTGGATGTAAGGACCATAATTCAGGCTTCAAATTCACAGATGTTAGGACCATAATTCTGGTTCCAGTTCACAGATGTTAGGACCATAATTCTGGTTCCAGTTCACAGATGTTAGGACCATAATTCTGGTTCGTTTACACAGATGTTAGGACCATAACTCTGGTTCGTTTACACAGATGTTAGGACCATAATTCTGGTTCGTTTACACAGATACCGGGGTCACGTTTTGGGATGAAACTGGTCGCCAAAATCAATTTGACAGCAGGCAGGAGGCATGAATTAGGAGGCAGGAAGGAAGCAGGAAGGAGGAAGAAAGGAAGGAGGCAGGAAAGAAGAGGCAGGAGTTAGGAGGCAGGAGGCTGTGGAATGTCCCCCGCCCTGGGATGTGTGTCAGACGTGCATTAACCTGAGGGCCCGCTTGGGTCAGTCGTAGTGGCTAGCCAGATGGAGGGAGGGACGGGGGATGGGAGAAGGGAGGGACGGGGGGAGGTAGAGAGAAAGGAAGACTAGCCAGGTAACGGCATGGAGATGCTGGATAGCCACACCTGAAAACATGGCTAAGTGTGTGAGTGGATACTTATGTATGGTTGTATGTGTTATGTGGGTAGTAGTGTAAGGTTGTGTTGTTTTGGGTAGCAGTGTAAGATTATGTGTTGTTGTTGGTATCAGTGTAAGGTTATGTGTTGTTGTGAGTAATAGTGTAAGGTTATGTGTTGTTGTGGGTAGCAGTGTAAGGTTATGTGTTGTTGTGAGTAATAGTGTAAGGTTATGTGTTCTTGTGGGTAGCAGTGTAAGGTTGTGTTGTTGTGGGTAGTAGTGTAAGGTTATGTGTTGTTGTGAGTAGTAGTGTAAGGTTATGTGTTCTTGTGGGTAGCAGTGTAAGGTTGTGTGTTGTGGGTAGTAGTGTAAGGTTATGTGTTGTTGTGGTAGTAGTGTAAGGTTGTGTTCTTGTGGGTAGAGTGTAAGGTTGTGTTGTTGTGGGTAGTAGTGTAAGGTTTGTGTTCTTGTGGGTAGAGTGTAAGGTTGTGTTTTGTGGGTAGTAGTGTAAGGTTGTGTTGTTGTGGGTAGTAGTGTAAGGTTGTGTGTTCTTGTGGGTAGCAGTGTAAGGTTGTGTTGTTGTGGGTAGTAGTGTAAGGTTGTGTTGTTGTGGGTAGTAGTGTAAGGTTGTGTTTTGTGGTAGCAGTGTAAGGTTGTGTGTTGTTGTGTGTAGGTTGTGTTGTTGTGGGTAGTAGTGTGGTTTTGTTGTTGTGTAGCAGTGTAAGGTTGTGTGTTGTTGTGGTACAGTGTAAGGTTATGTGTTTTGTGGGTAGCAGTGTAAGGTTGTGTTGTTGTGGTAATAGTGTAAGGTTATGTGTTTTGTTAGCAGTGTAAGGTTGTGTTTTGTGGGTAGCAGTGTAAGGTTGTGTGTTGTTGTGGTAATAGTGTAAGGTTGTGTTTTGTGGTAGCAGTGTAAGGTTGTGTTGTTGTGGGTATAGTGTAAGGTTTGTGTTGTTGTGGTAGCAGTGTAAGGTTGTGTTGTTGTGGGTAGTAGTGTAAGGTTAGTGTTGTTGTGGGTAGAGTGTAAGGTTGTGTTGTTGTTGGTAGCAGTGTAAGGTTGTGTTGTTGTGGGTAGTAGTGTAAGGTTATGTGTTGTTGTGGGTAGCAGTGTAAGGTTATGTGTTGTTGTGAGTAATAGTGTAAGGTTATGTGTTCTTGTGGGTAGCAGTGTAAGGTTGTGTTGTTGTGGGTAGTAGTGTAAGGTTGTGTTGTTGTGGGTAGTAGTGTAAGGTTTGTGTTCTTGTGGGTAGCAGTGTAAGGTTGTGTTGTTGTGGGTAGTAGTGTAAGGTTATGTGTTGTTGTGGGTATAGTGTAAGGTTTTGTGTTGTTGTGGTAGAGTGTAAGGTTGTGTTGTTGTGGGTAGTAGTGTAAGGTTATGTGTTTTGTGGGTAGCAGTGTAAGGTTTGTTGTTGTGGTAATAGTGGGTATGTGTTCTTGTGTAGCAGTGTAAGGTTGTGTTGTTGTGGGTAATAGTGTAAGGTTGTGTTGTTGTTGTATAGTGTAGGTTGTGTTGTTGTTGGTAGCAGTGTAAGGTTGTGTTGTTGTGGGTAGTAGTGTAAGGTTATGTGTTGTTGTGGGTAGCAGTGTAAGGTTATGTGTTGTGAGTAGTAGTGTAAGGTTATGTGTTGTTGTGGATAGTAGTGTAAGGTTGTGTTGTTGTGGGTAGTAGTGTAAGGTTATGTGTTGTGGGTAGTAGTGTAAGGTTATGTGTTGTTGTGGGTAGCAGTGTAAGGTTATATGTTGTTGTGGGTAGCAGTGTAAGGTTATGTGTTGTGGGTAGTAGTGTAAGGTTATGTGTTGTTGTGAGTAGTAGTGTAAGGTTATGTGTTGTTGTGGGTAGCAGTGTAAGGTTGTGTTGTTGTTGGTAGCAGTGGAAGGTTATGTGTTGTTGTGGGTAGTAGTGTAAGGTTATGTGTTGTTGTTGGTAGCAGTGTAAGGTTGTGTGTTCTTGTGGGTAGTAGTGTAAGGTTGTGTGTTCTTGTGGGTAGCAGTGTAAGGTTATGTGTTGTTGTGGGTAGTAGTGTAAGGTTATGTGTTGTTGTGGGTAGTAGTGTAAGGTTGTGTGTTCTTGTGGGTAGCAGTGTAAGGTTGTGTTGTTGTGGGTAGTAGTGTAAAGTTGTGTTGTTGTGGATAGTAGTGTAAGGTTGTGTTGTTGTGGATAGTAGTGTAAGGTTGTGTTGTTGTGGGTAGTAGTGTAAGGTTGTGTGTTGTTGTGGATAGTAGTGTAAGGTTGTGTTGTTGTGGGTAGTAGTGTAAGATTGTTATTTGGGTTGTAGTGTAAAGTTGTATTGTTATGGGTAGTAGTGTAAGGTTATGTTGGTGTGTGTAGTAGTGTAAGGTTGTGTTGTAGGTAGTAGTGTAAGGTTGTGTTGTTGTGGGCAGTAGTTTAAGATTGTGTGTTGTTGTGGGTAGTAGTTAAGGTCGTGTTGTTATGGGTAATAGTGTAAGGTTGTGTGTTGTCGTGGCTAGTAGTGTTAGTTACCATTTTGTCCTAGGCACATGTCAATTAGACACTAGGCCTGTTGTATATATGTGTGTGTATGTGTATGTAAGGAAACACTTCGAAATGTTTCTGCCCCACCGGGAATTGAACCCGGCCCCTCCGTGCGTCAAGCAAGAGCTTTACCCACTAGGCCACCGGGGGCTGTATGTGTATGGTTGTGTTGTTGTCGGTAGTAGTGTAAGGTTGTGTTATGTCGCTAGTAGTGTATGGTTGTGTTGTTGTGGGTAGTAGTAAATGGTTGTGTGTGTTGTGGGCAGCAGTGTATGGTTCATTGTTGTGTGTTACTCTGTGGATGAATAATTGGGTGGTTGTGCGTGTTGTCGTGTGAATGGTTTTGTACGCGCATTCCTTTACGCTGGGGCCGAGTGCTCAATGATTGGTCTAACATATGCCGTGTACAAAGGATTCTTTATTTAATTTCTTGAACGCTGTTCTGAGCTTTGCTGACCTTCATATAGTTCAAGTGATTCCCCATTTTCTTTTCCTTTACTTAAATTTGCAGCTTCTCTCCTGTGCTGTACCCTGTCCAGGCTACCCGTTCCCATTTCCAGCCCGCATGATATTGAATCTGTTCGAATTCAACTCCAATTGCCACTTTTTTGGATCATTTCTGTAACTTATGCGGTTGTCCTGAAACCTATCTAATATCTTCCCTCGATCTCTTCGCTAGTTTAACGTCATCAGCAAACACACACACTGACTCTTCAAAAACGTCTTTGTTATATACAAGGAAGAGTAGCAGTCCTAATACTGATTACTGTGAGTCTCCACTCGTTACTCTTTCATTTTGGTGTTTTATTCCTTACTGTTAGTCATTGCCTTCTATCTTTCAGGTACTCACTGATTCACAAGAATATTCACTGTCATTTATCCTTACCTGATTTTCAAATTTCTGAGTTAATCTCTGGTTTGGTGCTTTATCAAATGTTTTCTTGCTGTCCAGGAAGATGCAGTCCATAAACCTGTCTTTGTTGCTTCATCTCTGTTGTCATAAAACTCCCTCAAATTGGTACGACAGAATTACTCGTGTGTAAAATCTTGCATGATTTATCTACATGATCTCTCCAGATGCTCCAACACCCTCTCCCCTAAATCTTGTTCAAACCTTTGGGTAACATGCATGTGTAAAATACTGGCCAGTAATTCAGTGCCACTTGCCTGTCCCCATTTTCATATACAAGGCTCAATACAGGCCTTTTTTCCAGTTTTCTGACAGCTGATTTATCTGAAGACCTTTGCTATCGAGTGGTTGGTTCTTTTCCTCTCAGCACCCATGGGGATATGTTGTGTGATTCTATTGCCTTTATGCAAAGCTTCTTAGTAATTTCATCACTTCTTTTGTTGCGTTGATGCTTTCTAGCTCCTGTTGGTCTGACCTGACTTCAGTGCCGTCAGGTAGCTCTCAGTTTTATCATATCTTTGTTATCCTCTGTTAGCTCCTTCCTCCTCCAGCTTTGGTACAGTTTTAGTCTTGGATGCTACATCACTTTGGAAGTGTCTTTCAGCCTCCTTCCTTACCCTTGGATGACAGAACGGAAGTGCATACACTCGGGACATCTTTATTGGATAAGTTTCGATCCCGGGACCTTGGTCACTCCAAGGTACCAGGGCCTTGCATAGTGGTCCCTAATTCTCTTGTTTGTTTCACTGTTTTCCCTGGTTTTTGTGTATTGTATTTTTTTACAAACCCTCTGGTTGAACCATGAGCTCTCTTCTCTGTTTCTCTTTTTTCTTCATGTTCCGTATGAACTTTCCATTTGCCTCTTGGCACTTAATCCTCTTTCTCTTGTACTACTTTGCCTTCAAATTTCCTATCTCAATGCACTTCTCACAACATTTTACACCATCATATTTTCCTCTTTTCTTGTCCAGTTTATTGTTATTCATTTCTCTCTTTCTTTCTCTATTTTCATTTACGAACTTAGTGAAAAACTTAGCAGCTTGTGACTGCTGGCATCCAGAGGTTCCCCACTGTTGATGTCACCTGTCACATTCCTTCAATGTGAAAGCCATACCAAGTCACGGCTGCTCACGTCCCTATCCCACTCTTGTTTCCGTCACATGTTGACCCAGAAACGTCTTCATTACTACTGCTTCCATTAGTTTTACTCTTCATGTTTAGTACCCTAGAGGGTGTCCCAGTTCTTCCTATCAAATCTTCTTATGAAATCTCAGAGTATCATTAATTTCACTTTGGTTGTCATTGCTCTCTCTCTGCCACTGTTTCTTATACATAAATGGTTGCCCTGTTGTTCACTTCACACTCCTACATTGGCCTTCTATTTGGTGGTGGATTATGTAACAATGCTATTATTACCATTGTTACTCTGGACATTACAGAATCTGCTATGTAGTCCTTGTAATCCCCTGTGTCCAGGTTTTCATAAGCTCTTAAGACTAGTTTTCCTTTCTTTCCTCTGGGAATATCGTATCTGATATTTCTAAGAGCATCGTCTACATTTTTTTTTTTTATCTTCGTCTCTTCTACTGTTTTTTTTTCAGGATTCTTTAGTTATCCCTGAAGGGGTACCTTTAAGTAGCGGACAGGAATGTCTTCTTCAAAGGTTTTCCTTTATAACTTAAGAACGCCTCATCCAATTGGCCACAAGTGTTTCACGGTTGCGTACATTAACTTGGGAAAAGTTAATGCAAGTACTGGTCTGTGCAGGTGCACGTTCCTAATTTTGTTTTCCAAACAATTAGTCGAGAAAATTTGTTTTGATGCATCATACTTCGACAATGTCTCGGATTGTCGCTGCAGTGTATGTAGGTACCAACCTGCCAATGCATCCTACTTCGACAATGTCTCTGATTGTCGCTGCAGTGTATGTAGGTACCAACCTGCCAATGCATCCTACTTCGACAATGTCTCTGATTGTCACTGCAGTGTATGTAGGTACCAACCTGCCAATGCATCATACTTCGACAATATCTCTGATTGTCACTGCAGTGTATGTAGGTACCAACCTGCCAATGCATCCTACTTCGACAATATCTCTGATTGTCACTGCAGTGTATGTAGGTACCAACCTGCCAATGCATCATACTTCGACAATGTCTCTGATTGTCACTGCAGTGTATGTAGGTACCAACCTGCCAATGCATCATACTTCGACAATGTCTCTAATTGTCACTGCAGTGTATGTAGGTACAAACCTGCCAATTTTATTTTTAAAATTTAAGTTATTTTTTCCTTGAAATAACTAGAGTATGTAAAAGGTTTAAATCCTTAGTGGTTGATGCATCTTATGAGAAGAATGATACAACATACGTTTAAGGCGTGAAGGTGCAAATTTGCCAATTTACTAACATAGTAAATAAATTTGGAATTGTTGGATTTGTGCTATACAGTGGTCCCTCGGTTTTCGTGCATCTTCAAACTCGAACATTTATGTAAGTGTATTTTCGTAAGTGCTGTTGCAAGTGTATTTTTGGGGGTCTGAAATAGACTAACCTACGTGACATTATTTCTTAAGGAAGTAAATTCGTTCGGTAATGGCACTTGAGCAGCATTCTGGAACGAATTGTCGGCGAAAATGACTTGTTCGGCTTCAAACTTTAAGCACTTTTGTGTTTCGTTTAATGTCATGCACAGCGTGACTCCCTTTGTCAATAGTTTAAACAAACTGTGATACTGATTTCCATCGAATAGCAGGAGAATTCCTCTTCTAATTGGTTTCAAACCTTTCATATGGATGTATCTAAGACGAAAGTTCAGATTAATCTTGGGCTCTGCAGGTCCCAATTGCAAACCTTGGAATATTGACTAGTGTAATAACTTGTGAATGCCTTGTACAATGCACTTTAAGAAATGTAAACGTTGATGTACCTTAAAGGACGCTGCTGATTATTACCGAAATGTACAACAGCCAATTTGTAAAATTCTACTTCACCTATTCGGTTGTACTTGTCGCTTATGAAAACAAAAGACTTTTTTTTTTTTTAATTCTTACACAATCGTAGATATTTTGAAATATAATGTAATTATAAAATGAAATAAGACATATATTGAAAACTCGCGAATTTATAGCCTTAAATTTCTTAAATTAAGTCCCAGAATATCATATTTTTCATCCTGCTTAACTAGAGCCGGTCATATACCTAGGTACACCTTTGTTGTTGTTTTATACAAGACTGGTTATGTGTGTGTGTTGGTGTGTGTTAATGGTTGTGTATGTTGGTGCGTAGGTTGATGGTTGTGTTGGTGCGTGAGTTGATGGTTGTGTGTGTTGGTTGATGGTTGTGTGTGTTGGTGTGTGTTAAAGGTTGTGTGTGTTGGTGAGTGGGTTGATGGTTGTGTGTGTTGGTGCGTGAATTGATGGTTGTGTGTGTTGGTTGATGGTTGTGTGTTGTTGTTTGGGCTGATGGTTATGTGTGTGTTGTTGTTTGGGCTGATAGTTGTGGGTGTGTTGTTGTTTGGGCTGATAGTTGTGCGGGTGTTGTTTGGGCTGATAGTTGTGCGGGTGTTGTTTGGGCTGATAGTTGTGCTGGTGTTGTTGTTTGGGCTGATAGTTGTGCGGGTGTTGTTTGGGCTGATAGTTGTGCGGGTGTTGTTGTTTGGTCTGATAGTTGTGCGGGTGTTGTTGTTTGGGCTGATGGTTGTGCTTCTACTCACTCCAAGGTTTCCGTCCAATAACTTCAGTACAACTCCTCTGGGTCGTTTCCCAACAAAGCTGTATCTTACTCAGAGGAAGGTCGGGATAGTTGTTGGGATGTGTAGGTGGCAAATTATCAGTTTTATACAAACAAATACCTAAGTAGTTCCTATGCGATAACTTGAGAAAGCCTAGTCTACTCCGCTTTAAGCTTTCAATACAACTGCATCCTTCAGGACGGCGGCTCGTATTGGTGTGTGGAGGTGCCAATATGTCTATTTTACTTAAAAGTTGTAAATATATTTTATGTAATAAATTGAGAGTGACTCTTCTGATCGCCTTCAAACTTCCAGCACTGGTGAACTGCTCCCAAATGAAGGTTCACTCTGCTAGTGGGCTGTGAAATGTTCAGCTTTATTAAACAAATGGGGATTTAGTTTGGTGCGATAACGAAAGAATGAATGTCCTGATCGGCTTCAAACATTCCAAGCTGCTGTATTCTGCAAGAAGGTTCACGTTGGTCCTGGTGCCAAGTTTCCAGTTGTTTTATCGAAGATAATGTGATACTGAATAACAAAAAAGGGGACAATACCGTGACTGGAACAATACACAAATAAGCCGCACATAGAAGAGAGCAGCTTACGACGACGTTTCGGTTCGATGTGACTTTGTAAATGGTCCAAGTCGGACCGAAACGTCGTCATAAGCTCCTCTCTTCTATTTGCGGGTTATTTGTGTAGTGTGATACTGATTTCCAAACAATATTTGAGTAAATATTTATAGGAAAATTTGAATTATTAAAATTCCTATCACTCTAAGGGTGTTGATCAATAGCTTCTGGACCTTCTGAAGATAAGCTACAGCTGCTAGATTTCTTGAGCATGCTGAGTTAAAACACATGGGCCTCTTCAAGGTGTTAAGCTCCAGCTCCTGGGCATCCTGCAGATACCCTTTCCTTCTCGAGTTTACCTGCAGCTTCTCTGTCTTTCAAAAGTTTGGAGGTGCACCTCCGGTGTCTCTTGCTTCCACTGAGGTTCAGTGGGCTGGGGTTATGAAGGATAGTTTTCTGGGATTATTGAAGTACAGTAGGCTGGGGTTATGAGAGGTGAGGGATAGTTTTCTGGGATCATTGAAGTACAGTAGGCTGGGGTTATGAGAGGTGAGGGATAGTTTTCTGGGATCATTGAAGTACAGGGGGCTGGGGTTATGAGAGGTGAGGGATAGTTTTCTGGGATCACTGAAGTACAGGGGGCTGGGGTTATGGGAGGTGAGGGATAGTTTTCTGGGATCATTGAAGTACAGGGGGCTGGGGTTATGAGAGGTGAGGGATAATTTTCTGGGATCACTGAAGTACAGGGGGCTGGGGTTATGAGAGGTGAGGGATAGTTTTCTGGGATCATTGAAGTACAGGGGGCTGGGGTTATGAGAGGTGAGGGATAGTTTTCTGGGATCATTGAAGTACAGGGGGCTGGGGTTATGAGAGGTGAGGGATAATTTTCTGGGATCACTGAAGTACAGGGGGCTGGGGTTATGAGAGGTGAAGGATAGTGTTCTGGGATCACTGAAGTACAGGGGGCTGGGGTTATGGGAGGTGAAGGATAGTGTTCTGGGATCACTGAAGTACAGGGGGCTGGGATTATGAGAGGTGAGGGATAATTTTCTGGGATCACTGAAGTACAGGGGGCTGGGATTATGGGAGGTGAAGGATAGTGTTCTGGGATCACTGAAGTACAGGGGGCTGGGATTATGAGAGGTGAAGGATAGTGTTCTGGGATCACTGAAGTACAGGGGGTTGGGGTTATGGGAGGTGAGGGATAGTTTTCTGGGATCACTGAAGTACAGGGGGCTGGGGTTATGGGAGGTGAGGGATAGTTTTCTGGGATCACTGAAGTACAGGGGGCTGGGGTTATGGGAGGTGAGGGATAGTTTTCTGGGAATGGCGCAGTTATCAAAATGCAGAGTTTTACTGGTGTCTCCATGTACACTGAAGTACCACGATACACTGATTCTTCTATCAAGGTTTGGTGGCCATATTGTGTGTGTACTTACCTAGTTGTGGTTGCAGGGGTCGATTCATAGCTCCTGTGTGTGTGTTATCATTTTGTCCAAGGCACATGTCGATTAGACACTGTGTGTGTGTGTGTGTGTGTGTGTGTGTGTTGTATAAGTATAGTTGTGTGAATATATGTTTGTGCGAGTGTGTTGCTGTGTGGGTGTATGGTTGCCTGAGTGTATGGCAAGTTGGTTGAATAAATGGATAAACGGTTGGGTGTATATCAAACGGTTCCTTCAACGGACACACACAAGGTATGCCTGGAGCTGGCACTAGACACTCAAGCGGCCAATCAGAATGAAGCGTGCCTCTAGCATTCAAGAAACCAGTTGAACTTATCAGTTAGCCGCTACTGAGTGTCCCACTTGTGGAAGGACGACGATGATTGCGTTTCTGGATACATCTATGTAAACAGGTGTGGATCAACGGATGTATGGAGAATGGGGCAAGAGGGTGACCAGGCATTGTG
Organism: Cherax destructor; assembly: GCA_009830355.1. NCBI lineage: Eukaryota > Metazoa > Arthropoda > Malacostraca > Decapoda > Parastacidae > Cherax > Cherax destructor. The sequence continues at coordinate 69,318 of WNWK01007583.1, read as the reverse complement.
GCGTTTCCGATTAATTCTATATTTCTGTGGTGTTAGTTGGTGCTGGAAGCGCAGGCACCTGCACCTGCCGAGTTCTGTGTATTTTGAATCACGGCTGACAGACAATCTCATGTAAAAAAAAAAAGAAGCTTAGGGTTGCTCACAGTATATTGTCTGTGTCTGATCAATATTTTCCTACATGGGATCAAATCTCATTCAACAGAAGGTGTATGATCCATAAGTGTTTAGCGCTCACTAGGGAATATAATAATATTGTGTTAGTTACCATTTTCGAAAGACATTTGTCAATACACTCTTCTTGGCGTTTGTTTATGTATGTGTGTGTGTGTGTGTGTGAGAGAGAGAGAGAGAGAGAGAGACAGAGAGAGAGAGAGAGAGAGAGAGAGAGAGAGAGAGAGAGAGAGAGAGAGAGAGAGAGAGAGAAAGAGCGAGAGAGAGAGAGAGAGAGCGCATTCACCTGTCTTTCCCACAATCCTCTCTCTCGCTGTCTCCAATTTATGGTACTAAAAATTCAGTTATTTTTTCCACAAGTTTATTTCTACTTGCTTCATAATTGCTGTGTCTGGCTACTTGTGTCTCACTGGCGCGGAGACGCTGTGCTCACCGCTGCTCCAGTGTTACCTGAGAATTTACCCACGAATTCTCGTGCAAGTAGATTCGTGTGTGCTTGCAGGACCTGCCGCGGGGTATAACCATGCCCACTTACTGCCCTAGTTTGTTACCCCAGTAACGTATTCCATTGAGGCTCGACATTCTAGGTTTTAGTAATGAGATTGATAACATTGTTAATTATTAATATAACTGATTCCCTTATATTTCTGTGCTGTTTGCTGTTGCATTGCATAATTATTTTAGCATCACCGAAATTAATTTTATACTTCTCTGTATTTATGTGCTGAAATATAGCATAATTGTAGTGCCTAGTGCGTGAAGAGTAACCGTGTTAATAAAATCAACGTCTAAAATAATGTAAAATCAACGTCTAAAATAATGTATTGCCCCTAATGTAAGACTTATCACAATCCTGGAATGGAATCTTGCAGCTGCCATCATTCATCTTGCATGTCTTCCAAAAATATTCTTCGTGGAATTCATATTGCTGAAGGCATTATGAGAGACGATTTCATTTGCGGACTTAAATTCGTCCGTGAAAAGAAATTAAATTTCTAGTTTCATTTCTTGAGCCTGGTCCCAGGCTGAGAAATGAGCACTCTATAGTGAATATCCATTAGAAATCTGTTGTCAGAACTGTGAGTCACATACGCCCTATGAAATAAGTTCAAAATAACACCTACTACTACTACCTCCAACACTTCCTCTCTTGCTCCCGTCCCTGTCTGCTGGCCTATATATACTCCCTCCTTCTCTCCTTTTTTGTTAGTGTGACTTTGTAAATGGTCCAAGTCGGACCGAAACGTTCCGGTTATTTGTGTACACCTGTAAACCAATATAAAAAAAAATACTCTTTTCTCTAAATAATGGGGACTTTAACAAACTCTAAGTGTCCATAAACTGATATAGAAGCACCTCTTGGTGTACATACCCACCCATGTTCAAGTCACTCCCGTTTAAGAGAAAACATAATATTTTTATTAAACAACCTCTGATACAACCGTAGTGTGCAGCTACCCCAGTCAGTATGATAGTTACACAGTAAGTGTTGTGGAAGGGGAATTGGGTTGATCTATAGACAGTTTATCCAGTGTGGGTGTTCAGCCTATAGCTGGACTACTGGTGTAAACTTGACCTAGTAGTTTGGTAAATTCTTCTTCGTTTATTCGTTTACACTCGCAATAAACACCATCTTCTTGACCACAGTGGCGTCTTGATTTATGTAATAGGTGATTTCGGGCAACAGCGGTAGACCATTACAACTGATTTACTAGCCAAGTCGCCCTTAGAAGTCTTTTTTACTCTCAGTGGTATCAGGGTGGTGTGTCTGCCTCGAAGCTGCTAGTGGAGGTTCACGTCCCTGTGAAGACAATTTTAACTTCTCTTACGCATAACACCCCCTTCAAAGTAGGATGCCTTGATGCTTGTGAAGACTTCTTGATATAAGGAATTCAAACTATTGTCTTAATAATATAACTGCAACTAATCTCTTAATATAAGTAATTGGAATTTCTCTCTTAATGTAAATGCGCCCCAGCCAGTGACTGGGAGACCAAATAATGTTATAAAAATACCGGGCTTCATTTGCTGCTGCCTTACAGTGTTCAAACTGCTCAAATATAAATTCAATCAAGTGGCAGAGAGGAAACAAATCTCTATTTCATAAGGTGTTCAAAAATATGAATCACAAAAATATTATCTAAGTTTATACAAAAAAAAACAGGAAAATCTTTCCCAATTTTAGATACAAAAATGAATTTCCATTGGTATTTCATAAAGAAATTGTTATTTGTAAATTACCACAATATTACCAACAAGAATTTGACAGCAACTTGAAAGTCTCGCACAAACTCGGAAATTCTAAATTGTTCTTTTTAGTTTCACTGCCGCGTCCCAGGCGAGGAAAACCTCTTTACCGCGGAGAAAAAGTCAGAAAACGTACATAAAAATGTCTTCAGTCTGCCGGACCCGTCAAGCGTTCACTGTAAAGGTGGTTCATACGAATGCCAGTGAAACACTGATAAAAAGCTTACCACAGGATGCCTGTGGTGCTGTTTATATCTCGTGCGCAGCGCTGACACACACTGCTAAACAACTGGATTTGCAAGTTAGACAACATTAACATTCAATTAGGACGGCGAAACTTTCTAGTAATTTGTTCTCAAACAGGAGCCTTACAGGCAACTCTGCTGGCCGCAAGTAGTCTAACGTACGAACCACAGCCCGACTGATCCGGCACTGACTTTAGGTATCTGTCCGGCTCCCTCTTGAAGGCAGCCAGGGGTCTATTGGTAATTTCCCTTATGGCTGGTGGGAGGCTGCTTAACAGTCTTGGGCCTCGGACACTTATTGTGTTTTCTCTTAGTGTACTTTTCATTAGGGGTATGTTGCACCGCCTGCCAAGTCTTTTGCTTTCGTAGGTAGTGATTTCTGTGTGCAGATTAGGGACCAGTCCCTCCAGGATTTTCGAGGTGTAGCTTATGATGTATCTCGTCAGCGCTCCAGCGAGTACAAATCAAGTACATCCAAGCGTTCCCAGTAGTTAAGGTGTTTGATGGAACTTATATGTGCAGTAAGGAAAGATTTGATATATGTGATGTGTAAAGTATACACAAGCCTATGGTTACAATGACAGTAGAGTTTGTTACTATATTTGACAAGAAGAAACCCTGACATGACATACGTCTGTCACAAGATGACACGTTTACTGTTGTCAGGTGTATGGTGGTGGCAACGACAAGACTGTGTGCTTGAAGGTGGAATAAGAGCTGGCCCTATAGTAGGCTGAATGACAGAGTAGCAAGTGACTTACACGACAAGACACGTGACCTAGTTAGCGCCTGGTTCGGGCACTAAGTCAGGTACAGTACTGAGAGTAAATCAAGTGAAGGAACAAGTGTCTTCAGAACAAGGGTAGTTATAGCATCAGGATTCTACTGGCCTTGTGACATATCGTTGGTGGGTTATGACGCAATTATTGTGACAGCTAAGTACTAGTCACTGAACACAACGAGATCTAACCATACCACGGTGGGGTTCGAACCCGCGGTCAGAGAGTCTCAAAACTCCAGACCGTCGCGTAAGCCACTGACCTCTGACTCTGACCGCGGGTTCGAACCCCACCCGTAGTATGGTTTGTTTGCAATCGTGTCATTACGATTTCGTGAGTCATGACAACGAGATCTATTTGATTTCCATAAGTGATTAGCAGTTTTTCAGCATAAGAACACAAAAATAATAGTAACTAGACGTCTGCTTTAATGATAAATGTAAAATCCTCGAGTCACTTATAACTGTCATTACTCCAACATGACATGACAGTACCAGTGGAAACCTGATGCTATAACAACCATTAACCTGAAGGTACTTACCCGCTCCTGCACTACACTCACTGTACCTGGCTTAGCTGCTGTGTCAGAGTGGTTGTGTCTGCTTAAAGGATGGGAGAAGTGGGTAGCGTCTAGTTAGTGTATGGGAGAAGTGGGTAGAGTCTAGTTAGTGTATGGAAGAAGTGATTGTATCTAGTGTATGGAAGAAGTGGTTGTGTCTAGTTAGTGTATGATAGAAGTGATTAGTGGATGGGAGAAGTGGGTAGCGTCTAGTTAGTGTATAGAAGAAGTGGTTGTATCTAGTTAGTGTATGGGAGAAGTGATTAGTGTCTGGTTAATGGATGGGAGAAGTGGTTGTATCTAGTGCATGGGAGAAGTGGTTGTGTCTAGTTAATGTATGGGAGAAGTGGTTGTATCTAGTGTATGGGAGAAGTGGTTGTGTCTAGTTAATGTATGGGAGAAGTGGTTGTATCTAGTGTATGGGAGAAGTGGTTGTATCTAGTGTACGGGTGAAGTGGATGTGTCTAAGTTAGTGTATGGGAGAAGTGATTAGTGTCTGGTTAGAGTATAGGAGAAGTGGTTAGTGTCTGGTTAGTGATTCCCTCATGCTGCACCGTGTTTAATATTTCTTCTCTTGTGTCATGTAGCATCTCTTGTCACATATACCCCGGTGAGGCAGCTGCCTCGACTTAATTAAACACCACTGGTAACGACAACGGTAAGCAGCCCCGGAAAACTACCGCCGTGTTGCCAACTCACTCAGGAAACAAACTTATCTTTTGTCGCTATTGTTGCCTTTTTCCTCCGTTCTTATGTTTTTCTCATAATGTATTCAAACTCTCTCAATTCCTGTTTGTTTATGGTAATATTTCCACACACACCACAAAAACACAAGGCTATTGTAGCCGGTAGAGTGAACCTAGTAGCTAGTTATAAGAGGCGGGGCCAGGATCTGTGACCCGACCCCTGCAACCACATAAAGGTGAGTACACACACACACACACACACACAAACAACCACCAGACAAAACACTAAAGAGTTACCATATATTGTTTTTACGTTGTTACCATCGGTACGACCTCTGACCTCGGCTTCTCTGCCAGGCTACACATACATGAGTGTATACATTTAAAAATATACACGAATACATATATTCATACATAAAAGCGCAAATAGTCTACATTCACACACACACATATATATATATATATATATATATATATATATATATATATATATATATATATATATATATATATATATATATATATATATATATATATATATATCTCCATGGGGAAGTGGAACAGAATTCTTCCTCCGTAAGCCATGCGTGTCGTAAAGGCGACTAAAATGCCGGGAGCAAGGGCTAGTAACCCCATTCTCCTGTATATATTACTAAAGTTAAAAAGAGAAACTTTTGTTTTTCTCTTTGGGCCAACCCCACTGTGGAAACGGCCGACTTGTTGAAAGAAGAAGATATATATATATATATATATATATATATATATATATATATATATATATATATATATATATATATATATATATATATATATACACGTAGAAACATATATATAAATAACATAGACAAATATTCATATACAGAGACATACCCAGAAACATACATACCAAGAAGCATACATACACAGAAACATAGGTACATACACGGTGACCCCCCTTAGACAAATGGTCAGGGCAAACAGGGCTCGCAAAACACAAATATGGCTGACCCAAATTGTCAGGACCGCTAGCACTGCCGTTAGTAAACTTATCTTCATTACTCACATTTGTGTTTCTCGTGAGGAAGTGAGATAATAACAACACTGTTTTTCTCGTGAGGAAGTGGAGGAATAACAACACAAGTTTCTCGTGAGGAAGTGGAGGAATAACAACACAGTTTCTCGTGAGGAAGTGGAGGAATAACAACACAGTTTCTCGTGAGGAAGTGGAGGAATAACAACACAGTTTCTCGTGAGGAAGTGGAGGAATAACAACACAGTTTCTCGTGAGGAAGTGGAGGAATAACAACACAGTTTCTCGTGAGGAAGTGGAGGAATAACAACACAGTTTCTCGTGAGGAAGTGGAGGAATAACAACACAAGTTTCTCGTGAGGAAGTGGAGGAATAACAACACAGTTTCTCGTGAGGAAGTGGAGGAATAACAACATTGTTGTTAATCCTCCACTGTTGTTAACAACAGTGGTGAGAACACAGGTCCGGGAGAAACCCGATGTAACTCTGATGATTGCAGGAAACAGACAAGAAGGCAAGATAAATTACTATACGAATGGCGATACATAAATAAACTTAATAAAAGACACTTTTTTCGTAAGTAACGTAGAAAATATTAATAACAACAGGTTACGATATTAATATTTAGGTATTTGTGGGGAGAACCGGCAAAGCTGAGAGAGGAAAGTTCCAATAGCAGGTCACAAGTGACCCCGTGTCACCATACAGATATCAGGTCGTAAGTGACAACCGTGTCAACATGCATGTATCTGGTCATAAGTGACACCCGTGTCACTACACAGGTATCAGGTCATAAGTGACACCCGTGTCAACATGCATGTATCAGGTCATATGTGACACCCATGTCACCATACAGATATCAGGTCATAAGTGACACCCATATCACCATACAGATATAAGGTCATAAGTGACACCTGCGTCACCATACCTGATAAAGAAGAAAACATTTTCACTGTCAATCACTGTCTTACCAGAAACGCGTTGACATTACAGTTCAGATGACCCTTCAATGCGCAACATCCATACTCATCCTTCAGAATGCAGGCACTCTACTTCCCACCTCCAGGACTCATGTCTGGCTAACTCGTTTCCCTGAATCCCTTCATAAATGTTATCTTACTCACACTCCAACAGCACATCAAATCACTAAAACCACTTGCTTCCATTCCCAACACGCTCACACAATTCTGTTGGATGTCCAAGCCCCTAGCACTCAAAACCTCCTTTACACCCTCCCTCTAACCTCTACCCCAGATTTATACACCTTCCTAGTCATCCTTGTTTATGTCCACTCTCTCTTAATCTCCAAACAACCTTAACATCCCTTTCTCAGCCAACTGAATAATGCTCTGGATAACTCCACACCCCCTCCTAATCTCCAGACAGAATTCTCTTTCAATACATAGATCAAGTAGAAGCCATCCATTACCCAGGCACTCCAAACTTACCTACAATAGTTTCTCCTACTTTACCATTTAGGTTCACCACAATTATTGTCTCACTTGGTTCAAAACTCCCTACACACTTAACACCTCCCAAAACCTCTCTCATCTACACTCCTTTCTTCCCGAGGTGGATAAACACTTAATATTATCCATTTCTCGCATCTTACCCATATTTTAATCCACATATAATTTTTGAATTTATACACTGATATTCGCTCTTTCGTTTCCGTAACTGGTCATTCAATATTACCTTATCTCTGACTTTCTCAGATACATCTCACCTAATCTCATTTACACCTCCACACTGAAATTCTCCTACCACTTTAATAATAATAATAATAATAATACTTTATTGAGACATGGTACAGTGGTACATGGTAGACATAGTTATACATAGTTATTACATAGTTATTAATGAGATGTACATGCCAAAAGCCCCTAATATGCTGTACATTGCTTTGTTTCGCTTAGAGATAGAACATCCAACTTCTTATTTTCGTAACGTTCACAATCATTTCTCTTTTTCACATCCATACTACACACACGCACATTCACACAACCCAACTTTAACATTTTCTTTGGCCTTTAGTAATTTATGCAGAAGAGGTTACTAGCGCTACCACTCACAGGATGCGCATGGGATGCACAAACTAGCAATACAAGCGGCATAGCTCAGGAAAAACACCTTCTCACATCACTAGTGATAACGTGCACATTTCAACGTTACCTGCTGGTGCTAAGTTACAGCACTGCCACTCGCCTAGTAGATTTTTTTAGTTTGTGAGTAAATAGCAACTTTCATTGGTCTTTGTCACCCAATTTGACCCTGCCTAACTTAAAAATAAAAAAAAATAGTACTATAAGTTTACAGAAAGCGTTAGGAAAATGACACTGGGAATCGCGTAAGAAAATTAATGAAGTAAACGGAGGCTCCGTGAAGAATATAAGTCACAACACCGTGGCTGGAACAAGAAACAAGTAACACTCCTTGGGGGAAAAGGACGTTTCGGTTCGTTCTGGACCATTATAAAAAAAATGAGCTAGAAAATATAAGAAAACCAGAAGACACTGGAAGAAGGCATGAAGAACGTTAAAAGATACGGTAAGTGACGTAAATACCAGAAAAGATATACGGAGGAGAGTAGTAGTAGTGGAGACGGCACAACACACTGAAGCATCACACAACACACTGAAGCATCACACAACACACTGAAGCATCAAACAACACACTGAAGAATCACACAACACACTGAAGCATCACACAACACACTGAAGCATCACACAACACACTGAAGCATCACACAACACACTGAAGCATCACACAACACACTAAAGCATCACACAACACACTGAAGCATCACACAACACACTGAAGCATCACACAACACACTGAAGCATCACACAACACACTGAAGCATCACACTACACACTGAAGCATCACACAACACACTGAAACATCACACTACACACTGAAACATCACACTACACACTGAAGCATCACACACACACTGAAGCATCACACAACACACTGAAGCATCAAACAAACACTGAAGATCACACACACACTGAAGCATCACACAAACACTGAAGCATCACACAACACACTGAAGCATCACACAACACACTGAAGCATCACACAACACACTGAAGCATCACACAACACACTGAAACATCACACTACACACTGAAGCATCACACAAACACTGAAACATCACACTACACACTGAAGCATCACACTACACACTGAAGCATCACACAAACACTGAAGCATCACACAACACACTGAAGCATCACACAACACACTGAAGCATCACACAACACACTGAAGCATCACACAACACACTGAAGCATCACACAACACACTGAAACATCACACTACACACTGAAACATCACACTACACACTGAAGCATCACACAAACACTGAAGCATCACACTACACACTGAAGCATCACACAAAACACTGAAGCATCACACTACACACTGAAGCATCACACAAAACACTGAAGCATCACACTACACACTGAAGCATCACACAAAACACTGAAGCATCACACAAAACACTGAAGCATCACACAAACACTGAAGCATCACACAAAACACTGAAGCATCACACAAAACACTGAAGCATCACACTACACACTGAAGCATCACACAAAACACTGAAGCATCACACAAACACTGAAGCATCACACAAAACACTAGAGCATCACACAACACTGAAGCATCACACAAACACTGAAACATCACACTACAACACTGAAGCATCACACACTAACATCACACAACTGAAACATCACACATCCATCACACAACACTGAAGCATCACACAAACACTGAAGCATCACACAACACACTGAAGCATCACACACACACTAAAGCTCACACACACACTGAAGCATCACACAACACACTAAGCATCACACAACACACTGAAGCATCACACAAACACTAAGCTCACACACACACTGAAGCATCACACAACACACTGAAGCATCACACAAACACTGAAGCATCACACAACAACTAGAAGCATCACACAACACACTGAAGCATCACACAACACACTGAAGCATCACACAACACACTAAGCTCACACAACACACTAAGCATCACACAACACACTAAAGCATCACACAACACACTGAGCATCCACAACACTAAGCATCACTACAACAATGAGCATCACACAACACACTGAAGCATCACACTAAACACACTAAAGCATCACACAACACACTGAAGCATCACAAACACTAAACTCACACACTAAGCATCACACAACAAAACTCACAACACATGAAGCATCACACAACATAGCATCACTAATAGCATCACACAACACACTAAAGCATCACACAACACACTAAAGCATCACACAACACACTGAAGCATCACACAACACACTGAAGCCTCACACAACATACTAAAGCATCACACAACACACTGAAGCATCACACAACACACTGAAGCATCACACAACACACTAAAGCATCACACAAACAACACACTAAAGCATCACACAACACACTGAAGCATCACACAACACACTAAAGCATCACACAAACAACACACTAAAGTATCACACAACACACTGAAGCATCACACAACACACTAAAGCATCACACAAACAACACACTAAAGTATCACACAACACACTAAAGCATCACACAATCCACTAAAGTATCACACAACACATTGAAGCATCACACAACACACTGAAGCATCACACAACACACTGAAGCATCACACAAAACACTGAAGCATCACACAACACACTGAAGCATCACACAAAACACTGAAGCATCACATAAAACACTGAAGCATCACACAACACACTGAATCATCACATTACACACTGAAGCATCACACAAAATACTGAAGCATCACACAACACACTGAATCATCACATTACACACTGAAGCATCACACAACACACTGAAGCATCACACAACACACTGAATCATCACATTACACACTGAAGCATCGCTCAACACACTGAAGCATCACACAACACACTGAAGCATCACACAACACACTGAAGCATCACACAACACACTGAAGCATCACACAACACACTGAAGCATCACACTACATATTGAAGCATCACACTACACACCGAAGCATCACACAACATACTGAAGCATCACACAACACACTGAAGCATCACACTACATATTGAAGCATCACACTACATATTGAAGCATCACACTACATTGAAGGATCACACTACATACTGAAGCATCACACTACATATTGAACCATCACACTACCAGTTAGTAATTCCACAGTCACTAGTGAAAGTAGCCTTACAGCTAGTTCACGATGTACCAGGTGTTGCACACCCTGGTATGGATCGCTCTGTGAAACAAGCCAGATTGAAATACTTTTGGCCTCGTATGTCAACTGATATTACCGAGTATGTTAAGAAATGTAGTAGCTGTATGCAACAAAAGGGCAATGTTACTGGTCCTAATCCAATCCAAGTGTTTCCAACTACTAGTGAGCCTTGGGAAAGAGTTGCACTAGATCTGTTGACTAATTTCCAATGTTCCCTCAAAGGAAATAAACATCTGTGTGTGATGGTCGATCATTTTACCAGATATTGTGAGTTAGTGCCTATTGCAGATAAGACTGCCGAGACAGTAGCAAAAGCGTTCAAGGAACGTATAATCTGCAGACATACCACCCCTAAGTCCCTAATAACAGATAATGGAGGTGAATTTTGTAATGAGATCCTTGTAAACTTGTGTACTTTGTACAAGATTACTAAATCAACAATTGTCCCTCACCATCCTGCCAGTAATGGTTTAGCGGAAAGAACTAATAAGAAACTACTTGACATTTTGAGAGTCACTATCAATCCCAATAGTGCGACCTGGGATGAAGTGATACCTGATGTACAGTGTGCAATAAATTCTGCTTATAATGCTTCTATAGGTGACACCCCACATTATGCATTGTACGGTGTTGATAAGCGTTTGCCTTACGAGTTGTTTTATTCTAATCCGAAACCAACTTACAATCCTGATGATTTCATTGCAACTCGTACCAGTCAAGCTCAGAGTGTTTTTAGACGAATCCGTGAAACACTTCATAAGTCAACAGCAGAATTTACAAGAGTAACTAACACTCGAGCCAAACCAACCAAAGTTAAAGTAGGTTCGAGAGTTATGCTGACTAACTTTAATAAAACTTCAGCAATGCCAAAACTCAACCAAAAGTTTGTTGGTCCTTACCGAGTAGTCGAACATATTAATGGAAATAAGTATAAGGTTAGATAAATTAGTACGGGTCAGTATAAAGAATCGCATTTAGATCATATGAAGTTAGTATGCGATGAGGACGAGGTCTCTGACAACCAGACAAGCGAGACAGACTGACAATTCTCCTGTTGCTGTACCCTCTACCTCTAATGATCAGTCGGATGATCAACCTGAATGTCGTTATTCTCACGTACACGACAAGTACATGCATTGTGAAATCCTCAAGTATCATTTGTGGATACAAGTGTAGATCCTCCTCAACAAGAAATTGAGTTACCAATTGCAACAGAGTTTGATCCTCCCAGAGATGATAATCATTCAGCATATGTCAATCTCACCCTAGCAGAGTTGGGGTTAAATGTAAATAACCTGTATAGATAAATAATGTAGTAATTGTATTTCAACTGTGTGTTACAATATCAACTTAGTATTATTCAAGAATATTTTTGTGTGTGTTCACGTTCTCTCCGACTTCTGAGATTTAACAGTATAGATTCGAGTGCACCGGATCTACCTTGTCTGTTAATCATTGCCTTCCTTGTACATATATTTCCTCAGAATTCGTAGATCACGTGAATACAGATCGATCGATCAAATTTTTTTTATCTCTTATATTATAAGATTCTAACATTGAGCTCATTAATTCCTATGAATCATGATATATCATATAGTACTGTATATTGATTTCCATCACGATAATCTCCATGTGTAGTATAATGTTCAACTGTTGTGTACTTTGACATAGTATTCAATCCAGAGCCGTAGCTGTATGTCAGGACGACATACGTAATGTAGCCGAGCTGTCACTAGCAGTTCAGTGATAGTACAATATGAGTAGCTTATAACTGTTACTGAGTCACAAGCCTTGCACGTGACCGTTGGCGTTACATATTTGACGACCTAAGCAGTGTCAAAGGTCAGTCTTCGAATATGAATGCCTCTTGGCCCTCCTAGCGTCAGTTACCATCGAGTGGGCAGAGTAGACAGGTTGACAGGCGTTAGGCTCTGAGATCACTCCCTTATATCTGACTCCAATACAGTAAGTTACCAACCAAGCTCGTCTGTTTATTACCCAATCCATGCGAAGAACCTCCCACGACACAGTGAGAAGTGTCACTGCTAAGACCAGTGAGGAGTGTCACTGCTAGGACCAGTGAGAAGTGTCACTGCTAGGACCAGTGAGAAGTGTCAATGCTAGGACCAGTGAGAAGTGTCAATGCTAGGACCAGTGAGAAGTGTCAATGCTAGGACCAGTGAGAAGTGTCACTGCTAGGACCAGTGAGAAGTGTCACTGCTAGGACCAGTGAGAAGTGTCAATGCTAGGACCAGTGAGAAGTGTCAATGCTAGGACCAGTGAGAAGTGTCATGCTAGGACCAGTGAGAAGTGTCATGCTAGACCAGTGAGAAGTGTCACTGCTAGGACCAGTGAGAAGTGTCACTGCTAAGACCAGTGAAGTATGTAAGCTAGGAGACCAGTGAGAAGTGTCACTGCTAGAACCAGTGAGAAGTGTCACTGCTAAGACCAGTGAGAAGTGTCACTGCTAGAACCAGTGAGAAGTGTCACTGCTAGAACCAGTGAGAAGTGTCACTGCTATGACCAGTGAGAAGTGTCACTGCTAGAACCAGTGAGAAGTGTCACTGCTAGGACCAGTGAGAAGTGTCACTGCTAGGACCAGTGAGAAATGTCACTGCTAGGACCAGTGAGAAATGTCACTGCTAGGACCAGTGAGGAGTGTCACTGCTAGGACCAGTGAGAAGTGTCACTGCTAGGACCAGTGAGAAATGTCACTGCTAGGACCAGTGAGAAATGTCACTGCTAGGACCAGTGAGGAGTGTCATTGCTAGGACCATGAGGATGTCACTGCTAGGACCAGTGAAAATGCCACTGCTAGGACCAGTGAGAAATGTCACTGCTAGGACCAGTGAGAGTGTCATGCTAGGACCATGAGAATGTCACTGCTAGGACCAGTGAGAAATGCACTGCTAGGACCAGTGAGATGTCACTGCTAGGACCAGTGAGAAATGTCACTGCTAGGACCAGTGGGAAGTGTCACTGCTAGGACCAGTGAGAAATGTCACTGCTAGGACCAGTGAGAAATGTCACTGCTAGGACCAGTGAGAAGTGTCACTGCTAGGACCAGTGAGAAGTGTCACTGCTAGGACCAGTGAGAAATGCCACTGCTAGGACCAGTGAGAAGTGTCACTGCTAGGACCAGTGAGAAATGTCACTGCTAGGACCAGTGAGAAGTGTCACTGCTAGGACCAGTGAGAAGTGCACTGCTGGAAGTGGAAGTGTACTGCTAGGACAGTGAGAAGTACTGCTGACCAGTGAGAAGTGTCACTGCTAGGACCAGTGAGAAGTGTCACTGCTAGGACCAGTGAAAAGTGTTACTGCTAGGACCAGTGAGAGAGCTACTGACCAGTGAGAATGTCACGCTAGGCCAGTGAGAAGTGTACTGCTAGGACCAGTGAAAGGTCACTGCTAGGACCAGTGAGAAGTGTCACTGCTAGACCAGTGAGAATGTCACTGCTAGGCCAGTGAGAAGTGTCACTGTAGGACCAGTGAGAAGGTCACTGCTACAGTGAGAATTTAATGTAGGCACAGGAGAAGTGACACGAGGACAGTGGAAGGTACGTAAGGCAGGGAAGGCATGTAGGTGAGGAAATAAAGTGAGGTCAGCAGAAGACAGAGTGAAGGTCAGCAGGACAGCAGTAGGAGTCAGCAGGAAGAGCAGAGTAAGGTCAGCAGGAAGAGCAGTAGTGAAGGTCAGCAGGACAGTATTAGAAGTGAAAGTCAGCAGGAAGAGCAGTAGTGAAGGTCAGCAGGACAAGTAGTGAAGGTCAACAGGACGAGTAGTGAAGATCAGCAGGACGAGCAGTAGTGAAGGTCAGCAGGACGAGCAGTAGTGAAGGTCAGCAGGAAGAGCAGTAGTGAAGGTCAGCAGGACGAGTGAAGGTAAGACAGTAGGAAGATCAGCAGGACAGTAGTGAAGGTCACGGCAGGAAGGTAGCGGGACTAGTGAAGGTCAGCAGGACAGAGAGTAGAAGGTCAGCAGGACAGTAGTGAAGTCAGCAGGACAGTAGTGAAGAGTCAGCAGGAACGAGTAGTGAAGGTCACAGGACTAGTAGTGAAGGTCAACAGGACGAGTAGTGAAGGTCAGCAGGACTAGTAGTGAAGGTCAACAGGACTAGTAGTGAAGGTCAACAGGACTAGTAGTGAAGATCAGCAGGACGAGTAGTGAAGGTCAACAGGACTAGTAGTGAAGGTCAGCAGGACGAGTAGTGAAGGTCAACAGGAATAGTGAAGGTCAACAGGACGAGTAGTGAAGGTCAGCAGGAAGAGCAGTAGTGAAGGTCAGGAAGAATACTGAAGGTCAGCAATAGTAGTGAAGATCAGCAAGAAGAGCAGTAGTGAAGGTCAGCAAAAATAGTGAAGGTCAGCAAGAAGAGCAGAAAGAATAGCGAAGGTCAGCAAGAAGAGCAGTAGTGAAGGTCTGCAAGAAGAGCGAGATAGCGAAGGTCAGCAAGAAGAGCAGTAGCGAAGGTCAGCAAGAAGAGCAGTAGTGAAGGTCAGCAAGAAGAGCAGTAGTGAAGGTCAGCAAGAAGAGCAGTAGTGAAGGTCAGCAAGAAGAGCAGTAGCGAAGGTCAGCAAGAAGAGCAGTAGCGAAGGTCAGCAAGAAGAGCAGTAGTGAAGGTCAGCAAGAAGAGCAGTAGCGAAGGTCAGCAAGAAGAGCAGTAGTGAAGGTCAGCAAGAAGAGCAGTAGTGAAGGTCAGCAAGAAGAGCAGTAGTGAAGGTCAGCAAGAAGAGCAGTAGTGAAGGTCAGCAAGAAGAGCAGTAGCGAAGGTCAGCAAGAAGAGCAGTAGTGAAGGTCAGCAAGAAGAGCAGTAGTGAAGGTCAGCAAGAAGAGCAGTAGCGAAGGTCAGCAAGAAGAGCAGTAGTGAAGGTCAGCAAGAAAGCAGTAGTGAAGGTCAGAATGAATAGTAAAGGTCAGCAACAAAAGAAGATATAAGAGGAAAGGCAGGGAAATAACAGCCAATCATATTTCACCATCTTGCGTTGTTCTTGCTGGATAATTTTGATCACTTCAGAGGGCGAGATATTTTAAATGTTACTGTCCTGGATCTAGGCCAAGTCAGGCACTGGCTAGTACATACTAGGACACCTACCATTGTCTAACGAATGCTAGGACTCGTCAGTACATCTTAAAATTAGCTTATGCTTACTAGGATTCTTAATCTTAGAATGTTTCATTGTATTCTATGAGTATCTAGGAAATCTGAGGATTCCACCACATCCTTTACCTGGTTTACTGTAAGCAACTTCAAACATTCTAGGACTTCCTTGTTGATGTTCAAGAGTTCAGTAGCACAAGCAAGAACTTTTTAAAAGCCCGAATTATTCCTAAACATCATACAGTTTACCACGACATTTCAGGATTTCTGAGAATTCAGTAGCACATTTTAAATTATTTCCAAGCACACCCAAAACATTGAATCCCATGCTAGGATTTCTAAGTACATTCTGATATACTCAAGTGCGTCATAACTTTGTCCAGAGAGTGGTAGCATTCCCGTGAGCATCCTGAGAATGTTTCGCATAACAGGATTCCAGAGTATATTTTCTCCCTCCCAAGTCCGTAGTAGCCTTCCTTCTATACTTTTATTCCTTCGTTTACTTTTCTTCCCCCTTTTCCTTTCTCTTCTTCCTCTCCTCACCATCACCCCTAGTTAACGTAAGAACCCCAACCCATTTCCCCAACTTCAAATCACAAACAGAATAATCACGTTTACTACCTCACCACTCATCGTTTCCAGCTTAGTTCATTGTGAGGGTGGCTCACACGTCACAGTCTACAAGCACACGTGTGTACACAGCTCGAGGTGTTCAACGCTTGGTGGCTTGTTCAGTCTACATGCAAGCGCAAGCGAGTACCTGGGTTTTGCGAGTCTGTGTCCCTCCACTCCCTCTTCCAGACTCTCCAAGTACGTGTATAAAAACATAAGTACCTTTCTTTGTGTCTTCCGCACCCCTAACTTCTGCCGTTGTCTACTCAATGGTTGCCACCTCTAGTACCCACTGACCCGGAGAGGAAGCTGTATATTTTTTTATTACGGTCTTTCCGCATTACGGAAAGACGGTATTATGAAGACCTTCTTATGTTCACTATGTGTACTAGCTAAGCTGTGTCGAAGAAGACCTTCACTATGTGTACTAGCTAAGCTGTGTCGAAAGGAAGTGAACACTAGCTTTTGGGCTTCGCCTTTGCACTTGGATCAATTGGTGTGCCATAATAGACTTTTATATTTATTTGTGAATGTACCGAGATGGCCCGCGTTATATAGTTTCCTATTGTATTTCCTTTGTTCACTGGCCTTACACTGTGATTAATTCAGGGCTATGTCCCTCTGGCTAATTTGACCTTGAGTATCTGGTTGCATCCCCTAGTTCAAATTCATCTGTCAACTTTTGTCTACGTCAATGAGTATCTTTTAAGCTATGATCTTTTAGTAATGTAAAATCTAGCTCTCTTAAGCTACCTTTGTATCCCAACCCTCGTATTGCTGGACCAGCCTTGTAGCACTCCTGAACTGTCTCAATTTGTATCTGCTATGTTTAATAACATGATAGTTCACTGCTGGCGCTGTATACGTCAATACTAATCTTACGTATGCTGTCTATGATCTGAATTCTTCTTCTTCAGATTCCAAAAAAGTCTTCTTGTGACTTCTTGCAGTCCTTTGCTGTCATATATTTTTTATTGTGCAGTAATAACAGTGTTGCAGTATCGCCTTCTGAAGTACTTCGGTACATTCATAGGAATAAAGAACTGAAGCTACCTTTCCTTCCCTTATACTGAATCATTCCCTTGGCTCTGTATGACACCATCCATAAATTACTTGCAAAATAGAACATCGAGTTATCTTTTCTTATAATCATACCCTTTTATTTCCACCTAAGCCGTAGCAAATATTGACAGATACAGTAGCTGTGTATTTCACCTGATAGATCACTTCTGTGTATCAGGAAGAGTATGGCTCTAAGAATTGAACCTTTTGGGGATAAACTTGATACTTGTCAAATAACACATCTCTCATTCTAACATTACCACCATCACCCACCATACATCACTCCTACCTCCACTAACATTATCAAAAACATTATCACTCACTGTCACTACCAGCACCATTACTACCCACAACCAACAATAACTCTACGACCCACCAACAACTTTACAACCACCATCAACAATTTTACCACCCACCAGGAGCGGCGACAAAATTTCTCTACTGGAGGTTTAGTGGAGGCTATTGTTGGAAGGGATGGGTGGCTTGGACACTAGTTTTGAAGCATTATTATTTATTATTATTACTTTTTTATTTGGAGGCTTCAACCCTCAAGCCCCAATGGCGCCGCCACTGCCACCCATCACAACAACCAACTCCTTTACCACCAACCAACAACAATTTTACCACCACAACAACAATAGCTTTACCAAACACCACCACCAACAACTTTATCAACCACCACCACTAATAACAACAACAACAACTTTACCAACCACCACCAAAAACAACAACCTTACCAAACACCACCACCACAACTGCCAACATCATTACACTCCGCCACCACCATCACTGTCAACATTACTACACTCCACCACCACCACTGCCAATATCATTACACTCCTCCACCACCATGCACTCAACATATCATACCACCACCACCCTCACACCACCACCACTGCCAACATCATTACACTCCCCATGAATCCAGTCACACTACATCACCCCACATCCTGCTCAACACTCTACCCCACTCTATTCTCTTCTACATTCCACCACCATCCCCACTCCCACTACTACCCACCACCAGCACACATTACACACACAGTTCCAACTCCACTACACTGCCCTCTCACTCCACACATACTACATCCAGGAGGGTATCCTGGAAGCAGGTCAGCACATACCAGGTCAACCTCCAGCTTTCTGTCTGCTAACCTGTCTGGCTGTCGACCTACTCACTTTTCTTCTTCTGTTGGACTAGGCTCTCTCTCCCTCCCCCCACTCCCTCTACCCCTTCATCCCTCCTTCCATGCTTTCCTTCCTCCCTCCTCCCTCTCTTATCTCTCACAACATCACGTACATCCCAGTTAAGGTTACTCATCCCACTCTTAGTGAAGTATCTGTTGAGTTGTTTCTTCCTATACTTGTCGACTACCTATTCCTTTTCTTCTTTATACTAATCAGACGATACCAACTTTTTTGCCGATACCGATACTCAATTTTACGTTGATACCGATACTAAATTTTACGTCGATACCGATACTAAATTTTAGGTCGATACTGACATTGAAATTTAGGTCGATACTGATACTCGATATTAGGTCAATACCGATACTCAATTTTAGGTCGATACCGATACTCGATTTTAGGTCGATACTGATACTGAAATTTAAGTCGATACCGATATTCGATTTTAGGTATATACCGGTAGTAGGTTGGTAGACAGCAACCACCCAGGGAGGTACTACCGTCCTACCAAATGAGTGTGAAACACAAGCCTGTAATTGTTTTGCAGGATGGTAGAATTGCTGGTGTCTTTTTCTGTCTCATAAACATGCAAGGTTGCAGGTATGTCTTGCTACTTCTACTTACACTTAGGTCACACTACACATGCATGTACAAACATATATATACTAACCCCTCTAGGTTTTCTTCTATTTTCTTCCTAGTTCTTGTTCTTGTTTATTTATGCTTATGTCCATGGGGAAGTGGAACAGAATTCTTCCTCTGTAAGCTATGCGTGTCATAGGAGGCGACTAAATGCCGGGAACAATGGGCTTGTAACCCCTTCTCCTGTATAAATTACTAAAAAACAAGGAAAATAAAAACTTTATAAAATTGGGATGTTTGAATGTGCGTGGATGTAGTGCGGATGATAAGAAAGAAATGATTGCTAATGTAATGAATGAAAAGAAGTTGGATGTCCTGGCCCTAAGCGAAAGAAAGCTGAAGGGGGTAGGTGAGTTTCAGTGGGGAGAAATAAATGGGATCAAGTCAGGAGTATCTGAGAGAGTTAGAGTTAAGGAAGGGGTAGCAATAATGTTGAAGGATCAGTTATGGAGAGAGAAGAGGGAATATAAATGTATAAATTCAAGGATTATGTGAATTAAAAAAAAGGGTCGGATGTGAAAAGTGGGTCATAATAAGTGTGTATGCACCTGGAGAAGAGAGGAGTGTAGAGGAGAGAGAGAGATTTTGGGAGATTTTAAGCGAATGTGTAGGAACTTTTGAGCCAAGTGAGAGAGTAATTGTGGTAGAGGACCTAAATGTTAAAGTAGGAGAAGCGTTTCGAGAGGGTGTGGTAGGTAAGTTTGGGGTGCCAGGTGTAAATGATAATGGGGAGCATTTGATTGAACTTTGTATAGAAAGGGGTTTGGTTATAGGTAACACATATTTTAAGAAAAAAGAGGATAAATAAGCAAATAAGATATGATATAGGGCGTAATGACAGTAGTTTGTTGGACTACTTATTGGTAGATAAAAGACTGTTGGGTAGACTTCAGGATGTACATGTTTATAGAGGGGCCACAGATAGATTACTTTTTAGTTGTAGGTACAGTGAGAGTAAAAGGTAGATGGGATACAAGAAAAATGGAAGCAGCAAGTAAGAAAGAGGTGAAGGTTTATAAACTAAAACTAAAGGAGGAGGCAGTTAAGGTAAGATATAAACAACTGTTGGAGGACAGATGGGCTAGAGTGAGTACAGGCAATGGGGTAGAAGATGTATGGGGTAGGATTAAGAATGTAGTGTTAGTGTTCAGCAGAAGTTTGTGGTTACAGGAAAGTGGGTGCAGGAGGGAAGAAGAGCGACTGGTGAAATGATGTAAAGATAGTAGTAAGAGAGAAAAAGTTAGCATATGAGAGGTTTTTACAAAGTAGAAGTGATGCAAGGAGGGAGGAGTATATGGAGAGAAAAAGAGAGGTTAAGAGAGTGGTGAAGCAATGTAAAAAGAGAGCAAATGAGAGAGTGGGTGAGATGTTATCAACAAATTTTGTTGAAAATAAGAAAAAGTTTTGGAGTGAGATTAATAAGTTGAGAAAGTCTAGGGAAAGAATGGATTGGTTAGTTAAAAATGGGAGAGGAGAGTTATTAAATGGAGAGTTAGAGGTATCAGGAAGATGGAGGGAATATTTTGAGGAACTGTTAAATGTTGATGAAGATAGGGAAGCTGCGATTTCGTGTATAAGGTAAGGAGGAATAACATCTTATAGGAGTGTGGAAGAGCCAGTTGTGAGTGTGGGGGAAGTTCGTGGGGCAGTGGGTAGAATGAAAGGGGGTAAAGCAACTGGGATTGATGGGATAAAGATAGAAATGTTAAAAGCAGGTGTGGATATAGTTTTGGAGTGGTTAGTGTTTTTATCTAATAAATGTATGGAAGACGGTAAGGTACCTAGGGATTGGCAGAGAGCATGCATCGTTCCTTTGTATAAAGGCAAAGGGGACAAAAGAGAGTGTAAAAATTATAGAGGAATAAGTCTGTTGAGCATACCTGTAAAGTGTTTGGTAGAGTTATTATTGAAATAATTAAGAGTAAGACGGAGAGCAGGATAGCAGATGAACAAGGAGGCTTTAAGAAGGGTAGGGGGTGTGTAGACCAAGTGTTTGCAGTGAAACATATAAGTGAACAGTATTTAGATATGGGTAAAGAGGTTTTTGTGGCATTTATGGATTTTAAAAAGGCGTATGATAGGGTGGATAGGGGGTCAATGTGGCAGATGTTGCAAATGTATGGAATAGGAGGTAGGTTACTGAAAGCAGTGAAGTGTTTACAAGGATAGTGAGGCTCAGGTTAAAGTATGTAGGCCAGTAAAAGTAGGCCTTAGACAGGGATGTGTGATGTCACCATGGTTGTTCAACATATTTATAGATGGAGTTGTAAGAGAAGGGAATGCTCGGGTGTTCGCAAGAGGTGTGGGGTTAAAAGATAAAGAATCTAACACAAAGTGGGAGTTGTTACAGTTGCTTTTTGCTGATGACACTGATCTTTTGGGAGATTCTGAAGAGAAGTTGCAGAGGTTGGTTGATGAGTTTGGTAGGGTATGTAAAATAAGGAAATTTAAAGTGAATATAGGAAAGAGTAAGGTGATGAGGATAACCAAAAAAAATAGGTAATGGAAGATTGGATATCAGATTGGAGGGAGAGAGTATGGAGGAGGTGAATGTATTCAGATAATTGGGAGTGGACGTGTCAGCGGATGGGTCTATGAAAGATGAGGTAAATCATAGAATTGACGAGGGTAAAAAGGTGAGTGGTGCGCTGAGGAGCTTGTGGAGACAGAACTTTATCCATGAAAGCAAAGAGGAAAATGTATGAGAGTATAGTTATACCAACGCTTTTGTATGGGTGTGAGGCATGGGTTGTGAATGCTGCAACAAGGAGAAGGCTGGAGGCAGTGGAGATGTCGTGTCTGAGGGTGATGTGTGGTGTGAATATAATGCAGAGAATCTGTAGTTTGGAAATTAGGAGGAGGTGTGGGATTACCAAAACTATTATCCAAAGGACTGAGGAGGGGTTATTGAGATGGTTTGGACATGTAGAGAGGATGGAACGAAATAGAATGACTTAGAGAGTGTATAAATCTGTAGTGGAGGGAAGGAGGGGTAGGGGTCGGCCTAGGAAATGTTGGCGGGAGGGGATAAAGGAGGTTTTGTGTGCGAGAGGCTTGGACTTCCAGCAAGTGTGCGTGACCGTGTTAGATAGGAGCATGTGGAGACAAATGGTTTATAGGACTTGACGTGCTGTTGGAGTGTAAGCAAGGTAACATTTATGAAGGGATTCAGGGAAACCGGCAGGCCGGACTTGAGTCCTGGAGATGGGATGTTAATGTTGCAGTTTTAGAACTGTAGCGTAAGTACGCCTCTGGCAAGACAATGATAAAGTGAATGATGATTAAATTTTTTTCTTGCCACCCTGCCATGGTGGGAAACGGCCGATGTGTTAATAAAAAAAAATAACCGATACTCGATTTAAGGTTGATACCGATGCTCAATTTTAGGGCGATACCGATACTCGATTTTAGGTCGATACTGATACTGAAATTTACTTCGATACTGATACCCTCAAACTTATCCGATATTTTGACACACTCCTGATTCCTGCATTTATTACATTTATTATTAAATCCAATGGGAAGCGTTAAACCGTAGGGACAAGTTGAGTGAATGTAGTGAATGAAGAGTAGCAGACAATCTGAGTGAATGTAGTGAATGAAGAGCAGCCGACAAACAAGCTTAGTGAATGTAGTGAATGAAGAGTAGCAGACAAACTGAGTGAATGTAGTGAATGAAGAGCAGCTGACAAACAAGCTGAGTGAATGTAGTGAATGAAGAGTAGCAGACAATCTGAGTGAATGTAGTGAATGAAGAGCAGCCGACAAACAAGCTGAGTGAATGTAGTGAATGAAGAGTAGCAGACAATCTGAGTGAATGTAGTGAATGAAGAGCAGCTGACAAACAAGCTGAGTGAATGAAGTGAATGAAGAGTAGCAGACAATCTGAGTGAATGTAGTGAATGAAGAGCAGCTGACAAACAAGCTGAGTGAATGAAGTGAATGAAGAGTAGCAGGCAAGCTGAGTGAATGTAGTGAATGATGTGTAGCAGACAAGGTGAGTGAATGAAGTGAATGAAGAGCAACTGATAAACCAGGATCGCAGAACCCACACAGCAGACCGAGACGTTTCGGGTCTATGACTAGACACAGAACTAGGGCGAAACATGTTAATAAAAGGTTGGTTCTGCAGAGTGAAGACCCTCCTCCACCTTGAAGCACATAATGGGACCAGTGATGCAGACCCTCACCCTTCAAGGAAGGCGGGTGCTGCCTTGACGTTCAACCTATCCTTTCCTCCAGTGAAACCTCATCAATTACTTTTTCCCAGGTGCTGTAGGACCTTTACCAGTTTAGAGCTTAAATAATAATAATAATAATAATAATAATAATATTGACACTAATAACAATAGTAATAAAAGTATTAATAACAAAAATAAAATAATAAATATTAATAATAATAACAATAATAATAATAATAAAATATTTAAAGTAATAATAAAAATAATAATAATAATAATAATAATAATAATAATAATAATAATAATAATAATAATAATGAAATGAATCACTTCTCTTAAAACAAATCGTGAAGAATAACCGGTATAAACTGTGTAAAGAATTAAAACAAAAAAGTCACAATAACGTGGCTGGAATAATTCAACAAAAACCATTGTCTGTGGTCCTGGATGGTCCTAAACGTCGTCATAAGGTTCTTATCCTAATTGCGTTTTTTTTTTTTTGGTGAGCAAACTGTGTCTGCAGCAATGTTATCCAGCTGGTTTATCATGTTCCGTTATCCTGGTCAGTTATCCTGGTCCACCACAACGCCAAACTCTCCGCCCAGGTTATCATTACGCCGCATACATAAGAGATAAAAGGTAGTGAATACTGAGGCGATGAGAGGCTAGAGGCAGCGGAGGGAGGAAGGAGGTGGATGTACACAGGTAGTGATGGGTAGGCGGATAAGTGGGTAAGGTTAGCGGGTGGTTTTGCGAGCGGCGTTTTTCAAAAGGTCGCGTGGTTGACCTGTGCCGTGACTTCCTCTCCACGTCTCCGCCACCACCACCCAGACGACGGAGGGAAGAGCGAAGTGAATGGGGAGATGTTGAAAGAGGGAGGAGAATGGGAAAGAGACGGAAAAAGAGAGGTCAGGGAAAAGAAGGAAACAGGAAATGGAATGGAGACGAGGAGAGGCATGCGATGTAATTAAGGTATAAGGCTGAAAAACTAAACGAGATACAGAACCTACAACCCTTACACAGACTTCACAAACAGCAACACACACTTTAGTCCCTCTTGAGGTGTTTGTTCCTGCACAAGAAAAGTGTAAAGTAGCTGATAGATTTAAGAAAGTGGCAGTTTAAATATGAAAAGCTTGTGTGTTTATTATGTAGTGTGTCTGCTGCTGGTAATGTGTTCTACATGTTGAAGTGTTTTTTTATTTATTTAATCGACAAGAAGCGTTTACAGTAATTTTGAATGCATTATTGCGAGCAAAGCATGACATGTTTCCAGTGATATTTAATCTCTCTTACATCGAGGTTATTTATACCTTCAGTATTTTGTATAGCTATTCAGGTCTCCTGTACGTCGACTTATACCTGGACTGGCTTCCTTTGGACGGTTCACTTATATATTGTTTCACAAACTGGCAATAATTTTTCCTCTTTCTTATTTCTGTTTTTCTTTCAAAAGGGTGATTCAAGATGAGAACGCATTAAACAGGAAAATTATAACTTATTTATCCAGTGTTCAAAAGTTCTATTTATAACTCCCCAAGATTTTATTGGTCTTCTTCACTTGCTTTGCTTACTGTCCTTTGACTGAACAATGTTACCAGTAATAAAAGATGGTATCAGGTACCGACACCGACAACTATGTGTATAAGACATCTGTAGTAATAGTAGTATATGTTATGGGAATACCGACAAGATGTGGTTGATAAAGACATACATGTAGCAACTAAAAACTTAACAGCAGTCGAGACAAGGACACCTAAGTTAGCTTCAAGCTAAACACAGCAAACCTTGCTCCACAAGAGTATAAGTGGTATATGCATACCAACAATCAATGTAGGTAAATATACACATACACAACATGTGGAGATTTACTACTTAGGCTACAAATCTAAATGCTGTAAATGAGTGCATTTACGTAAATATAATGCTATGTACAGCAACTTACACTAGAAACCTAAGCCTAGGTCATTAGACACAGCAAAACCTCGCTAAGTCCAAGACTAGCTCAGCAAGTGAAGTCTATTACACCTAGTGCAGACAACAGAACCTAGCAGTCTAACCTGGCAACACAACTAGATAAGTTGATAGCATTACCTC
This sequence comes from Cherax destructor, assembly GCA_009830355.1. NCBI lineage: Eukaryota > Metazoa > Arthropoda > Malacostraca > Decapoda > Parastacidae > Cherax > Cherax destructor. The sequence continues at coordinate 43,458 of WNWK01007583.1, read as the reverse complement.
TTTTCATTTCTTCGTCCGTCATCTAGCCTCGTTATATTGACATTTTTCATGATTTCTACAAGATTTCAAATATCGGAATTCCAAAATAAGCTCAACCTAGATGTTCTACTCAGGAAATCTGACAACGATTTTCACTTGAAGATCTATCATACTCCCAACAATAACACTTATTCTTTTTAAATTATTATAATTTATACAGCGCAGCATATTCTTTTTAAAATAGCCTTCAGCTTACTCTGTGAGATTTGACTTTCTTTATGGTAACTATTACTTCCTCTTCTTTCAGCCCGTAAAGTATAGATCGAGTCACCTGGTCGACGTGGAAGAAAGGAATATCTGGCTATGTGGTCGTGAATACTTGCTATATGTGTCTTCACTTGTCTCGGTGTGAGAGTAGGTTTTCTCTTAACCACTGCGAGTCATCTCTTTTAATTCTCTACTGCTTAATCTACCAGGCGTATACTCCGTTTCATAAGCGTCTTTACTCCAGGTTAAGTAGAACAAAGCCTGTCTCCATTTTTACCGTCACCTCTTATTAATGTGCCATGCTCTCTCCCTGAGACAGCTTGTGAAGCCATCTCATACCTACGAGAGTTGTCACCCTCGCTGACTACCGTGTTTTCCCTGCATGATCACCAGCTGATCATTCCCTATTACCTGGGATCACTACTCCTCCTTCACCACTATTTCATTTAAGTGTTTCTTTGTTTAACTATTGGTCACATTTAAGTGTATTTAAATTTTCATTATTTGATTCAGTTAGGATTATAGTTCATGTTACACTTTTTATTTTTCATACATTATAATTCAAGTTGGTTTAGTATGTCTCCCCTTTACCCATTCGATTATTATTCGTTATTTTTTATTAGTTTTCCTACATGAGTAAATTTTAGTTGTCCGAGATTTTCTTCATCTCGATTAATAAAACATATTTGCACCACCTGGGTATCTTGACTGAGATGTTCTCCTCACAAGGGGCTTTATTAGTTTCAGAGACATAAAAGAGGAACACTTTATAGGAAAGTCAGTGAGGTGGAAGTAGAGATGCAGCAGTGGTAGACATGTGGGTTTATTAGTGGAAGTAAATCAGGTTTGAAGTGCTAATAGGCTTATTAGCAAGGGCTAGTAAGCCTACTGCAGTGCTCCTCTATTCTCATGTCCACTCAGTGGGCGTAAGAGTGAAGCAGTACTGGTCCGTGCTAGAATGTCCTACTGCTTCATGCACTGCAAACCCGACTTACTTCCACTAGTATGTCCACATATGACCCCGTCTACCACTGTTGCATTGCTCCACTTTTTATACTTTACTGACTCCCAATAAAAAAGGCTTCTCTCTCCGGTGTCTGTAATAAGAAAGTCAGAACACAAGAATGGAGAAGCACTGGCCCATGCTAGGCAGATCCAATTTATATCCACCACTCATGTATCAGTCCAACTTATTTTTAAAGCTACCCGAGCCAATGCTTTTCTATATCCATTCTAAATATAAATTTGTCCAGCTTGAATCCATTGCTGGAAGACTCATCTTTGATATTTTCAGCACGTTATTTACATCACCCCCCCCTATATTTATACATGTTTTCTATTTGTACACTTTAATCAAACCCCCCCCCCTTAATTTTACGCCTTTTTATTACATTCACTGGGGAGATCTAAACCCATACGGTTTAACGCTTCTCAATAAATGTAATGAGAATGGGAGGCATTCAGGATCGATTCAAGGAAGGGAAGAGCAAGGAACCTCCCTTGTTCTAAAGCAGCTGTTCCCAACCTGTGGTCTGCGGATTCCTGGGGGTCCGCAAAGGTTGTACTAGGGGTCCGTGAGCTAAGTTCAAAATTTCTAGGAGGGTGCAGTGTAAAATGAATAATTACTCAGGATAAGGCTGATAAAGATAAACTTTCAAAATTTCAAATGCCAATAACAAGTGAATTTGGTATCCATTTCATGTAGATATAAAACATATAAAAGATTTAACTGCAAGTGAAGAAGATACTAGTTTTATGGAACTTTCGTATGACCTCACTGAGGTCAAGTTTCATTCAGAACAACTGATCAAATTTTGGCTGAATGTGAAAAATGAGTATCCAGAAATGGCATCCAAAACAGTGATACTTAATGCCATTCCCCACTACATATTTATATGAGCAGGCTTTCTCCCACCTGCTTTATAAATAATACAAAAATACAGAAACAAGATGAATGTGGAATCTGATCTAAGCTTAAACTGTCTGCCACTGAACCTAAAATTTGGAACAGTGTCAACAAAACAGCATCAACCATCTCATTAAACAAGTTTTTTAATACTGCCATTTATTTAATTGCATACTCAGTTAAGTATGTCTTTCAACCGAGAGATGAAACTGGGAAAACGACTTTGTTGTTAGTTAATAAAATCGGTTTGTTGAGTAGACATACCTTTCAAAAACCGGGGGTCCGTGGGAAAATTAATTTAAATAAAAGGGGCCCCTTGATGGTGAAAAGGTTGGGAACCATTGTTCTAGAGAATGCAACCGCAGTGCACTCAACTTATTTTCGTAGGAAAGATTTTAGATGTGTAGAATTAACTTCATCCTTCTCTGTTTCCCAGCGCATCAATGTTCATTCTGTAATGTGGACACCAAACTAAATACCATAATCTAAACAAGGAATTACAAATGATATATCACGTTGAAGTATAACCCGAGTACTCCTATTATTTATAAGTCTTGATATGAAGCCAGGAATTATACTAGCTTTATTGCGAACACTTATTCACTGTTATCTTCGTTTTAGATTACTGCTAACTAGAACACCTAATTTTTTTCGCTTTTAGTTTGATTAACATCTACATGATTTAGTTTATAAGTGCCATGGTTATTTTCTTTTACCAGGATTAGATCTTTACATTTGTCCACACTGAACTGCATTTACCACTTCTCTGACTACAGCATCAAGATCATGGTAAAAGTAATGGTACTAGTAGTACCATTAACTTGTCGGTATTATAATACCGACAAGTTGATGAATTAGACACATGTGCAACACCTGGGCATATATATAATGAAGACGTTTCGCCAACAAGTGGTTTTATCAATTCAATACAGAGGCTATTTGAAGATGTTGAAAGTGTACACAGTAGAAGACGAGGAAATCAGTTCCTCAGCCTAGGTCCTAGATGGTATTCACCACCGGAGTCTCGACGAATCTGAAGCAGAAGCAGAAAGTCGTACAAGAATGGTATACAATACCGACATAACCTTCTTCACGTCAACGACAACTACTACTACAACTAACCCATCTCTTTGGGTATGACCTACTTCCACTGGAGAATCCCGCCTACCAGTGACTATGCCCTAGTCTGCTACACGTCCCTTTCCACCTGACGTTAGTATATAAGCGCCAGCCTCCTTGCCTCTACTCCAGAACCTCCACGACTACGGTGTTCTTCACACCAACTCCAAGACTGAGGGACTGATTACCTCATCTTTTGTATATAGTTCTACTGTCTTCAAATTATGTCCTAGAATTTGCATTGATAAAGCCACTGAATGGCGAAACGTCTACAATAAAGATACCCAGATGTTGCACATGTGTCTTAATTTCATCAGAAAGAAAATCGCTTATGTAGGAGTCAGATGAGCTGCAGCAGTTGAAGGTCTCGTTACCATGGGCGGGAAGTAGGTCATGCCTAAGAGTTGGGCCAAAGGTTTGCAAACAGGTTGAAGAAAGTATCCTTTGTGCCTAGGCATTTGTTGGTGAAACGCCTTCAGAATAAAGATACCAAAGTGTTGCACATGTCTCATTTATCAATTCATCGGTATTATAAACGATTACTTCTACAATACTTGTCAGACACAGCAACACTATGGAATCTATCAAGAACAGTCTGTAGTCCTCTAGTGTCCTCATCAGGTTTCACTTAACGATCTATTTTAGTGCCGTCAGCACACGTGCCTATGTCACTATTTATTTCCTCATCCATGTCGTTTATGTATATTACGAACAAGAGGCTCATTTATGCGAACTCTGTTGCCTGTCAACCACTCCTCAATACAGGATAAAAAAAATCCCTTCTATTCCCTTTGTCTCTACTTTGTATAACAGTCTCCTGCGTGGAACTCTATGAAAGGCCACCTAAAATAACCTAGTGAAAAAAGATTGGTAAATGCGTAAGGCAAGAACGCCCCTTTGAAAACCCGTGCTGAGACTCACTGATCAATTTATATCTCTCAAGGTGGCTGCGAATTTCAACTGTAGTTATAGATTCCACCAATTTTCCCACAAGGTGGTCTGTTATTAGAAGCTTAAGGACCTATCTCCCGCTTTGTAAATGGAAACACATTTGCGATGTTCCACTTATCCATACAACACTAATTTATGATGATGTTGAAAAGACTAATAGTTTCATAAGTTCCTCCTTACATTCCTTTATAATCTCTCTTAGGGTCCGGTGATTTGTTTGGTTTTAATCTGTCTATTTGTATGAAAACTATGTCACTAGTAACTTTGATCCTGCATAACTAATTTTCGTCCTGACCTACTGTATATAATTATTGATTTCTGGAATTTAGCTTGTATCTTTCTGCGTAAAAAAAAAAACAATGAGCTAAGTATATTTTAAGCTGGCCTATTTTTTCTGTAGTCTCAATTCCTACTTACCTGAAACAAACCGTTGATTCCCCTGTCAATTTAATTTCATGATATCAATTGGCATGTTTGTTCCTTTTTTGTATTTCTCTTTTAACTGACTATACTGGTCCTTTAAGTGTCCCTCTCTTTTTTTCGTTTGCATGTATGCCTTTCCTTTGACCTAAGAGATGTTTAAGTCTATTGTTTATCTATTTTGGGTCATTTCTATTGGATCTAATTTATCTACTTGCTTGTACACTTTGAAAATGTCATATTGACAACCAACTTTCAAATTAAGATACCCAGGTGCTGCACGCGTGTGTTATTTATCAACCTGTCGGTATCATTTTACCTTCGATCATAATAATCATATAAATGAGTTCCTCGAAGCAGAATGCTCTTTCCTTTAACACTTCAGGAAACTACACTACCTGCTTCGTTTATCAAGATTCAGATTCAGATTCAGATTATTTTATTTCTCTGTAAGGATTACAAAGATGGCCATTAGCATACCTAGCATGCCTAGGCATGCTAGGCATTTCAGGCAGACTACTACTAGTTTTTAACCTATATTACAAATTACAAATGAATACAAATTTCAAATGATTAAATAGATTACAATAGTGAGGTAGTTCAGAATATTTAGATTGTATTATAAATTACAAATGAATACAAATTTTAAATGAAATGATTAACTAGATTTACAATAGTGAGGTAGTTCAGAATATTTAAATTAGTATTGAGAATGGTTTTGTCATGGCTTGTTACATAGTTTCTATTAAAGCTCCTATATTGGAGTATATCAGGCAAACTTATAACTAGTTTGAGATTTATTAGACAATAGCTATATTCGGGATTTTGTGTTTACTGTCCTTTGGGTCAGTGTTGGTGTAGATGAGGTATTTAGGTGATGGTGGGGTGTGTTAGTGAGATAAGATGTTTTTAGATGATAGTGTTGAAAATGGTGGCTGAGTCTGCAGTTCTGGAGTTTTCAGGTAGGGAGTTCCAGATTTTAGGCCCTTTAATGTACATTGAACGTTGTATAGATTTAGCCGGACACGGGGAATGTCATAGAGATTTTTGTGTCTGGTATTGTGCCTATGGGTACTGTCACAACTATCAAGAAATCGTTTTAGTAAGTAGGGCTGATTGGAATTTATGGTTCTGTACATTTAGGTCTTTGAAGAGTGGGGGGGGGTGTAGCCTGGGATTGGATTGCGTGATAATTCTTACTGCGGGTTTTTGTTGAGTTAATATTGGTTTTAGGTGGGTTGTTTCTGTTGATCCACAAGCACATATGGCATAGGTAAGGTAGGGATAGATAAGTGAATAGTATAGTGTGAGTAGGGCTGATTGCGGTACATAGTAACGTATCTTAGAGAGGATCCCAACCGTTTTGGATACTTTTTTTGCTGTGTTTGATATGGGTGCTGAAATTCAGGTTGCTCTCAAGGTGTAGGCCCAGGAATTTGCCTTCATTGTGTTTAGCAATAGGAGTGTTGTCAATCATTATGTTCAGTTGTGCAACACCTGTTCTGTTACCAAACATAATGTAGAAGGTTTTGTCAGTGTTACGTGTAAGTTTGTTGGCTGTCATCCAGGTTAATATTTTTAGACAGCAGACGACGAACTTCACGCATCACCAACTCTCCCAGATCTAGCACTACCGTGAAGAGGCACATAGTGCTTCGCACCGGTATGTTGTAAATAAGACGCAGTATGCGGGTTATAGCATTAAGAAGAGGTTTCGTCCTTTTATGCCCTAACTACGTTAAGACATGAAATGTGGTTAGGTTTAGCAAGATTTAACCAAGAATGGGCTTACTTCGAGTAAGATTAAGGTCATATTTCAATGGATTATTTCTGAGTGGGATCTGTCATAGTGAGGTTTCTGAGTATTTAAGTTACGTCATCTGGAAGTCTCTCAATAACTCCCCCTCCCCAAGACACTTCAAAGATAACCCGACAAATTTGGAGTGTTTTCTGCCTAGCCTACTTTAAATGTTTATCGCATACATGTTTCTGAATATGTGAACATAAACTGACATTTCCACGGGTTAAATGAATTCAGTCATACACAAATTAATTATATATATAATTATTGACAATGACTAAAATAGCTCAAACTGCGCTTCACTGAGCTAAAGTAATAAAAATCTGCACTTGGAAACTATTACTGAATATGCACGTTGAAATAACCCGTGAGAACAGGTTACCACTGAACTTGAGGAAGATTTGGACACGTTAATGTCGTGGACTGAGAAATGGCAAATGTAGTTCTATACTCTCAGTGAGTCAATTACATGGACACACTGAGTATATATAGAAAGGTGGAGTAGTAGTAACAGTGATATAGTAACAGAAGTAGTAACAGTAATATTATAGTAATGCTAGTAGTAGTAACAGCAAAAATAGTAGTAGCAGTAGCAACAGTAGCATCAGTACTAGTGGTAAGTGATAGTACTTGTAATACCACCAGTAACAACAGTATTAGTACTATCACTAATAACAGTCGTACCAGTAGTAACAGTAGCACTCGTAGTAATAGTAATACTAGTAGTAACTATTAGTAAAAGTATTAGTAACAGTAGTATTGCTAGTAGTAATAGTACTAGTAAAAATAATACTAGTAGCAATACCGGTAGTAGTAATACTTGTAATAGTACTAGTAGCAGTAACACTAGTAGTAGCACAGTAAGAGGGATGTGCCCTACAGAAGAATGCATCAATGAAAGCATCAACAATTCGACTACGAGAACACTAAAGCAAGTTCTAGGTAAAATGGAAACATACAAACTGAGGCAAAAATCTCATTAATTAGGAATAGGTTGCATGTCTTAAATTGTAATACAGACTTGGACTAATTTGCATTAAAAATATTGTACCTGCAAATAGGAGTGCCCAGATCTGCGCCCACAGTTATCTCGGTAACTAAGTTATCCCAAGTCCTTACAAGCAAGAAATATCATTTAGTCTTTATACCTTAAAATCATGTAAACGGTTTATTCAAATACCGGTACACATATGATGGTTTTGTTTATTATATTTACAAATCTGTGGTTCAAATTTACTTAACAATTGGTATACCTAAAGTGGACTATAATAGAGCTCACGTCGTTACAGTTTAGTTTCTCGTTTTATGCACCGTTACCAAACCTATTGACCTAAACACAAACTTGTCGATTATCGCACTGTATCACAACCTTCTGCAACACTCCACGTCCACAACCACCCCACGACCCTCATACTGAAGCCTCAACATAGGCGTCTAAATAATGAATGAGAACCAATAGTTACTTAACCACATATTGGCTATAGAATTTGAATTAGTCACGTATACAAGGAGGCAGCGCCCGAGGCAGCCTAACTGTCAAAGTTATCAGCTGCAAAAACGCTATTACCGGTAGAGATACACGAATCAGTTAACATTATTAGGCCATAAAACAGATTACTGGCAAAATTTCATTTCGGGGCGTCACAACTTTACTGCTATACCAGAAAAATCAAATTAAAGTTAAATGCCCCAAAGAGATCAATTTACCCACCTTTAAATATCCCAGAGATAAATTTATCCATTTTTTTTTTGTATGACAAATCAAGACGCACTGCATCATACGATATAAAGGCTTTCGTAATGTATGCTTCAATGTCATTTTATTTAATTAATCGTCCAGTATCTGACAACATTAGTATTTAATGACTGGCTGCAATCTTCATGGCATACCTACAAACAACTACATTTCCTTAATTAATACTGTTATTTAACGTTACCATTAAAGAAAGTGATGGCGATCATTTAGGTTAGATGACGTGCATATTACATTAACGGGGAAGCGCTAACCCCGCAAGGGTTCTAAAGCACCTGGAGAATAGGAAGATTCTGGTTGGCTTCGATAAAGGGAAGAGTTGCTCCAGTTCCTTGGATTAAGATCCCTTCATGAGCACATACCCTTGAAGAGGGTGACATGCAAGTTTACAATGAGGACTCAGATTGAGAACCAAATGGGAAAACTCTTTATTATTAAAAATTATAATCACGTAAAGATTCCCCGCTGCGCGATCCGTTTAAGGTGTCCCGGTGTTCCATAACCCCGGTCCCCTGTGCCTCAATGCATGCGAGTGGAATAGTGCAGAGTGCGGCATAAGCAGATAATGCAGTTAAACATTAACCGTGAAGATGTGAAGGGAATCAGAAGAGGCATTCGCAAATCATCGTATGGAAACTAATGCCCAAATTTCTTAGGTAAAAATGATAAATTAGGACATACACAGACCAAATATAATTCAAATATTTCAGAGGGACCTAAGAGATCAAATATCCAAAAATACACAAAACATTAATGTTGAAGCCGTTCAGATTAGAGATGTATCGGATGTGAAAATTTAGATATCCGCGAATGCGGATGTGTATGAGGATGTCTTACTTATTTTACGGAAGCGGATGCAAGAAATTGTGCGGATGTTCCGCGGATGCGCATGCGGATGTAAGAAATTGTGCGGATGTTCCGCGGATGTGGATGCGGATATCTGTTTACAGTAAAATGCGGATGCGGATGTAAGAAATTGTGCGGATGTTCCGCGGATGCGGATATCTGATACATCACTAGTTCAGAAGTTGAGCTGTCCAGAAATCAGCATAAAAGAGATTGAAGCTAATCAGATGCGAAACTCAGAAATTTCGCATGAAAAGCAGTATTTCATTTTTTTTCTAATTTAAACAAAAATAGTAAATTGGAAACTACAAAGGTCAAAATCATTCCAAGCTTTACTTTAAATAAGATGACCAGCTTTCATGAAAGCAAGTTTTATGTAAGCTGTGTGTAGTTTTTAACAAACCGCCCAACAGCAGCGTGAGCCTTGTGTTCTAGAAACCACACCGGTGGTGAAAATTTGAAGCTTGCCAGATAAGTTATTATCCCGTTATAGCACGAATTCCAACTATTCCAAGTCTTTTACTGCTTGCACGGTAACGAAACTTAATGATTTATCAACCATTAAATAATGAAGCCGTTCAGAAGAGGTAAACTGAAATTTATTAATTAAATGCGACTTATGGAAATTAAACTTTTACGCTATTTTACACATGAAATAGTCAAATCTGCACCTACACATCTGAATTTCACTTTCTGAAAGTTTGAAGCTACGTCATTGAAGGTTTGGGAAGTTATCCTAGCCATTGTAGGATGATAGGAATACGGTCAACTTTGTTCTGGGGGCACGTGAACATGCCACTTCTTCAACAAACTGGGTCCTCGTTACTGTACGTGTTGAAAATTTGAATCATATTGGATGAGGCATTCTCGAGTTGAGGGGAAAAAAAGTCAGGCAACCTCATAAAGGTCCCCCTTCGGGGATACCTAATTCTTAGGAGTTAAGTTATTTCACATTTATTAAATTTTAGTATGGTTAAGTTAGATATACATTTTTTTTTTTTTATTAACACATCGGCCGATTCCCACCAAGGCAGGGTGGCCCGAAAAAGAAAAACTTTCATCATCATTCACTCCATCACTGTCTTGCCAGAGGGGTGCTTTACACTACAGTTATAAAACTGCAACATTAACACCCCTCCTTCAGAGTGCCGGCACTACTTCCCATCTCCAGAACTCAAGTCCGGCCTGCCGGTTTCCCTGAATCCCTTCATAAATGTTACTTTGCTCACACTCCAACAGCACGTCAAGTATTAAAAACCATATGCCTCCATTCACTCCTATCAAATACGCTCACACATGCTTGCTGGAAGTCCAAGCCCCTCGCACACAAAACTTCCTTTACCCCCTCCCTCCAACCTTTCCTAGGCCGACCCCTACCCCGCCTTCCCTCCACTACAGATTTATACACTCTCGAAGTCACTCTGTCTCGTTCCATTCTCTCTACATGTCCAAACCACCTCAACAACCCCTCCTCAGCTCTCTGGACAATCGTTTTGGTAATCCCGCACCTCCTCCTAATTTCCAAACTCCGAATTCTCTGCATTATATTCACACCACACATTGACCTCAGACATGACATCTCCACTGCCTCCAGCCTTCTCCTCGTTGCAACATTCATCACCCATGCTTCACACCCATATAAGAGCGTTGGTATAACTATACTCTCATACATTCCCCTCTTTACTTCCATGGACAAGGTTCTTTGTCTCCACAGACTCCGAAGTGCTCCACTCACCCTTTTTCCCTCATCAATTCTATGATTCACCTCATCCTTCATAGACCCATCTGCTGACATGTCCACTCCCAAATATCTGAATACATTCACCTCCTCCATACTCTCTCCCTCCAATCTGATATCCAATCTTTCGTCACCTATTCTTTTGTTATCCTCATCACCTTACTCTTTCCTATATTCACTTTCAGTTTTCTTCTTTTACACACCCTACCAAATTCATCCACCAACCTCTGCAACTTCTCTTCAGAATCTCCCAAAAGCACAGTGTCATCAGCAAAAAGCAACTGTGTCAACTCCCACTTTGTATTTGCTTCTTTATCTTTTAGCCCAACACCTCTTGCCAAGACCCTCGCATTCACTTCTCTTACAACCCCATCTATAAATATATTGAACAACCACGGTGACATCACACATCCTTGTCTAAGGCCCACTTTTACTGGGAAATAGTCCCCTTCCCTCCTACACACTCTAACCTGAGCCTCACTATCCTCATAAAAACTCTTCACTGCTTTCAGTAACCTTCCTCCTATTCCATACACCTGCAACATCTGCCACATTGCCCCCCTATCTACCCTATCATACGCCTTTTCCAAATCCATAAATGCCACAAAAACATCTTTACCCTTATCCAAATACTGTTCACCTATATGTTTCACTGTAAACACTTGGTCTACACACCCCCTACCTTTCCTAAAGCCCCCTTGTTCATCTGCTATCCTGCTTTCTGTCTTACTCTTAATTCTTTCAATAATAACTCTACCATACACTTTACCAGGTACACTCAACAGACTTATTCCCCTATAATTTTTGCACTCTCTTTTGTCCCCTTTGCCTTTATACAAAGGAACAATACACGCTCTCTGCCAATCCCTAGGTACCTTACCCTCTTCCATACATTTATTAAATAATAGCACCAACCACTCCAAAACTATATCCCCACCTTCTTTTAACATTTCTATCTTTATCCCATCAATCCCAGCTGCCTTACCCCCTTTCATTCTACCCACTGCCTCACGAACTTCCCCTACACCCACAACTGGCTCTTCCACACTCCTATAAGATGTTATTCCCCCTTGCCCTACACACGAAATCACAGCTTCCCTGTCTTCATCAACATTTAACAACTCCTCAAAATATTCTCTCCATCTTCCCGATACCTCTAACTCTCCATTTAATAACTCTCCTCTCCTATTTTTAACTGTCAAATCCATTTGTTCTCTAGGCTTCCTCAACTTATTAATCTCATTCCAAAACTTTTTCTTATTTTCAACAAAATTTGCTGATAACATCTCACCCACTCTCTCATCTGCTCTCTTTTTACATTGCTTCACCACTCTTTTAACCTCTCTTTTTCTCTCCATATACTCTTCCCTCCTTGCATCACTTCTACTTTGTAAAAACCTCTCATATGCTAACTTTTTCTCCTTACTACTCTCTTTACATCATCATTCCACCAATCGCTCCTCTTCCCTCCGCACCCACTCGCCTGTAACCACAAACTTCTGCTGAACACTCTAACACTACATTTTTAAATCTACCCCATATATCTTCGACCCCATTGCCTACACTCTCACTAGCCCATCTATCCTCTAATAGTTGTTTATATCTTACCCTAACTGCCTCCTCTTTTAGTTTATAAACCTTCACCTCTCTTACTTACTGATTCTATTTTCCTTGTATCCCATCTACCTTTTACTCCCACTGTAGCTATAACTAAAAAGTGATCTGATATATCTGTGGCCCTCTATAAACATGTACATCCTGAAGTCTACTCAACAGTCTTTTATCTACCAATACATAGTCCAACAAACTACTGTCATTACGCCCTACATCATATCTTGTATACTTATTTATCCTCTTTTTCTTAAAATATGTATTACCTATAACTAAACCCCTTTCTATACAAAGTTCAATCAAAGGGCTCCCATTATCATTTACACCTGGCACCCCAAACTTACCTACTACACCCTCTCTGCATGTTTCTCCCACTTTAGCATTTAGGTCCCCTACCACAATTACTCTCTCATTTGGTTCAAAAGTTCCTATGCATTCGCTTAACATCTCCCAAAATCTCTCTCTCTCCTCTACACTCCTCTCTTCTCCAGGTGCATACACGCTTATTATGACCCACTTTTCGCATCCGACCCTTATTTTAATCCACATAATCCTTGAATTTACACATTCATATTCCCTCTTTTCCTTCCATAACTGATCCTTCAACATTATTGCTACCCCTTCCTTAGCTCTAACTCTCTCAGATACTCCTGACTTAATCCCATTTATTTCTCCCCACTGAAACTCGCCTACCCCCTTCAGCTTTGTTTCGCTTAGGGCCAGGACATCCAATTTCTTTTCATTCATAACATCGGCAATCATCTCTTTCTTATCATCCGCACTACATCCACGCACATTCAGACAACCCAGTTTTATAAAGTTTTTCTTCTTCTCTTTTTTAGTAGATTTGTACAGGAGAAGGGGTTACTAGCCCATTGCTCCCGGCATTTTAGTCGCCTCTTACGACACGCATTGCTTACGGAGGAAAGATTCTTTTCCACTTCCCCATGGACAATAGAGAAAATAAAAAGAACAAGAGCTATTAAGAAAAAGAAGAAAAACCTAGATGTGTGTATGTATATATATGCATGTGTATGCCAGTGTAGTGTGACCTAAAGTGTAAGTAGAAGTAGCTAGATATACCTGTTATCCAGCGTGTTTATGAGACAGAAAAAAGACATCAGCAATCCTACCATCATGTAAAACAGTTTCAGGTTTCTGTTTCACAGTCACCTGGCAGGACGAGTAGTACCTCCCTGGGTGGTTGCTGTCTACCAACCTACTACCTACATATATATATATATATATATATATATATATATATATATATATATATATATATATATATATATAATATATATATATATATATATATATATATATATATATATATATATATATATATACAAAATATATAACTTAAGTTACCCGCCTTCCTTAAGGGGTGGAAAGCAAATCTATAGGGGATCCGAAGTTATTCCCAGAGATTGCTTGCTGAAAAGCAATTTAGACATAATGGAAGTTGAATACAGTTAAAACGTGTTCCATAAAATATCAATTTCTATATAACAATGTATACAAATAAAAGCACAGCGTTTCACACCAAACCGTACTTCCGTTTCAGTAATAGGAACAAGAGCTCGAAGAAATCACACTACCGTGGCTAGAAAAATTAGCAATCCGCCAACTGAAAATGAAACACTGAAGAAATTTTGGTCAGTCCAGGAAAATTTCCGGATTCAACTCAATAACTGTCAGGACTAACTGAAACGCCGTCCAATTTTCATTAAGTCTAAATCAAGTTATACATTGTTTATTGAATATTTTAGATGTAATTTATCGACTAGGCTAACGACTTGATGTAAGCAATAACACTGAATATTGGATAAAGGCATTGGTAATATACATAAATCGCTATACCAGTTATGAATTAGGCGCAATATTATTTTAAAATGAAAATACGTTAGTTACGCATGTGTCAGTCTACCTAACATTGTCGGTAGTCTCACCAATAATTAATAACAAGGAAAATGGATATAGTTTTCTATGTGACTGGTATAAGAAGTTGCTTTTCAGAATTCCTAGGGATCTTTCACCACATCCTCATAAGAGAAACAGAAAGGAAAAAATGTAATATTCTTAGCTGTAATGAGATATGGGCTTCCTGAGAAAAGTGCTGGGTATGCAAAAATAAAGTTTTCACCTAAATGATTGTACGTGTACTACGTGTATGCAGGTCACCAGTTATGATACTGTGGAATGTTTTCAATGTGCACACAGTTGCTTCAAAAATGTTTTGACTAAAGGTGAGAACTTATTTTGCAGATCGAAGTGTCTAGCCCTTTCAGGGGTCGTGACCCCAATGGAAATAAGTCACTCTGTCTGACTTTTTTGGGTTATCCTAGGTTCTCTACACATATGTTGCTATGTATGATAATGTATGTAAATGTATTTGTGTATACCTGAATAAACTTACTTACTGACCCCTGCTCTCTCAAACTTGCTCTCAGGGTCGCAAAATTAAAAAAAAAAAGTTTTTTTTCTTCTTATGAAATGGTAATCTTTTTCCGAAGAGAAAGAAACCAAAAGTACGAAATCTGATGGAAAACTTGCGGAATTACGTTATCGCAAAATTTGCGCCCTATTTTTGGCAAATTCCTTTGTTCCAGTGAACCAAACTCATACCTACTTCGCTAGTATGCTTTCTATTCTATCGACTGAGTACAAGAAACTGCCCATTTACCTATTTCAACTACCCAATAAAGTGATCATAAATTGGTAATTTGGCCAATTTCACACAAAATTAAAAAAAATTGCCAATATAAAAACAGGGTCCAGAATAAACAATGTAGACGTTTCCAGGCCCCTCTCATATTACGCTTGCTTTCCATTTTTTATTTTTATTCACACAAAATTTAGAAGATTTACTTTTATGCAGACTATTGCATTATTGTAATAATTGTATAAATAATGTCAGTGCATTACTAAATGTGTATTAGACTGACCAGCTGGACACATATTGGACAAGTGACGTCATTTGTGTACTCTGGAATATCAGCAAAAATCGAACATTTCCACTACTCTGAACTCAATTTCACGCTACTTTCAGTCCAGAAACTAATCAAAATCATCTCTACTTCTGTAATATATCTTCCATTCTATCAATTGGGACCAAGAAACTGAGAATATATCCATAAAAATCATACGAAAATACACCGCAAATTTGATTTTAAACCAAAAACACGGTCGCAGTTTTTTTCTCATTATACACTGCGTGTTCCAGGATTTTTTTTATATGGTGCACACTTACCGCATAGACCAATTCTCTCATATCAAGGCCCAAATTTACCGCTCACTGCTTATCTAAGCGAGCTGAGCTCATGGCGTAGTACTACGGGACCGATACCGGCTTCAAAGCCGTTATTTAACGGGACCGATACCGAAAGGGCTAGAACTGAGTATAAACATGAGAATGTGATTCTTCTACCACATAATGAAAACTTGTCTCACTTCACTCAACCTTTGAAACAACTTAATGTAAAAGTTGCCTTCAAAAATTTTAGTGTCAAGCATCAATTATTAAAAATTACCCAGTACCTTGTGTTCGAAACTATATAGATATTCTATTAGACCTGAACATGAGTCTAATATTAGCCTTGCTTTCACACGAGACACAGGTCATAGAATTAACTGGGACCTTAGCAGGATATTAGTTCATTGCAAGTTACATACAGTGTAATATTCCAGAATCTTGTCTTATCCGCTATGGTGATTAACTTTGTTTAAACCTGAGCCCTGGATTATGTCAACCGGACAGATATTCGATCATGGTTAAAAAGATGCATCTTTATGTCGTAAACATGTAGATTGTGACCTGTGTACTAGATCTAACTTACATGTCCATCAAAACCTAAATTCAGCTAGTTAAAAATCCTTCAATAGATTACTCCTGGCATTGATTCTTTTTACAAGGTAATAAAATGCAGATCCTGCAGATTCACTGGTGATATGCTAGGTCATCTCGAACCATTAGTTGAATTATGCTACTTATTGTGGTTCTGTGATCAAGCCCTCGTGATATTACAGAGAAAAGAGGTGAGGTGTCTGGTGTTTCCATGTTCTTTTGCGGTTTCTTGCTCTGCTGCATTTATTTGGAAAAGCTTCCCTATGGTTTGATATACAATCTAATGTCTCTCTTCTTAGGTTCATTTTTGAGGTCTCAATTTTTTATGGTTAAGCCAGCCTATTCTGATGATCAATTACACAATTACTTGGAAACTTGCTTTTTTTATAAGGTGGTTACTGCCATTGGAAATTGAGTTGATAATTGTACCCTCACAGAATTATGTCTACTTCTTTCTTCTGGATAAATAATGGACGATGACCCAAAATAAAAACTAGCGTCACTCTTACACAAATATGTATCAGACTTACTTGAGATGTGGAGATTATCCTTGGCTAAGGTCTTCCCATTTGATTACTCCTTATCAAGCTTGTACCTTGTGCTGCGAGATGACTGGTTACCTGAAAATAATGATAAACTGAGAAATCTGTATTCTAAAGGCAAGGTTAATAATGAATTTCTATTTTTTTTCAGGCTACAAACATCATCTATTGGCTGCTCACTTAATTTACAGTAAATCATAATTACATAGTGGGAACAAAAGCTAGCTATATTTCCATGTCAAACTGCATCACAGGATCGGGTACACAGAGCTGGAATCTGTCAGCCTGAGCAGGGAGACTTCAGTAGGGCAATGAACCCTCAAGGATTGCTTTAAAGGTTCATCAACTCCGGTAGTTTCAAAGATTTCCTTCCAGCAAAGCTGGAGTTTCTATTACTTGGGAACTGCCATCACTCAAGTTGGTCTATCCCATATAAAAAATAATTTTTTTTTTTTAAGAAAATATTTCCATCATCACAGAGTAGGGACATAACAATATAATTTTTTTTAGCAAAATTGGATACATTAGTAGCGTGCTGTTACCCTATTCTATATGTATATATGTGTCAGTTTAAGCTAGGAGACTTCATCACTGTCAGCCTGAGATAAGAGACTTCAGTAGGGCAATGAGAATATTAAGTATTCCATTAAGAGATCACCGGTTACGGGGACTTGATTTTGTTCCAGCATTGCTGGAGTTACTATCACTTGGGAATTGCCATCTTTCCAAACTGCCTATCCCATGCACTGGAGAAATGGATTTTTTATGCAGATATCTCCGTCAACGGAGGCAAGAGAAATTATACATGGGGTACAATGGAAAGGGAGAGGTAAGGAAGATGACTCTGGATGACAATGTATCTAACTACACATACATAATAGTAGATAACAATGCAGTCATCATATGCATAAGAATATATAATGGCACTACCCTCGTGATAATTTTTATTTTAAAAATAAGAGTATTTGATTATTCATACATGAATAAACATTATCTCTCAGTTCACAGCAGGATTCGGATCTGTGCACTCTGCATCAAAGTACACAGGACTTTTGCCATACAGCCAGTATTCTGTATTTTGATGCAGAGTGCTCAGGTTCGAATCCTGCTGTGGACAGAGATAATGTTTGTAAATAATTTCGCCCATTGCAAATAAAGCACATGCATGTATGCATATACACATGTCTACATATCTTGAAAAACTGGATATACCTACACGAAATTCAGTTTACACCTGAAGAATTAAACAATATCTCGACTAGAACAATCACAACTAACCCACAATTCGTAAAAAAAACTTTGTTTCGTTCCGTTCTCAGACCATTAATATTAAGTCGCGTGTTTCATAAGCATTTACACGAAACTAATTTTGCACCTCTCAGCATTATTGTACTGGCGTGGGATGAATATTACGCCAACAAATGCTGCATGACATTAATAATGCCATATATTATACAAAAGGGCATCACAGTGTTTCGTGAGTATAACAAAATTTAAACCACTAAATGGAGGGTTGCAAAATTTAAAGAACACTAACTTAAGTTATTCAGTGCTGAACCTCACCAAATGGACAACTCATAAATTCAAAAAAATCTAATTATACTATGTGATGAGGAAAGAGGAAAACACCCGGGCTTTACAACAAACACAATAAAGCAGGCACAAGGCTCCAGAATAACTGTTGTTTTACCTCGCCTCATTAGAGGTTCAACAACCATGAAGCTCAACTAATTCCAAGTTTACCCGGCAGCACAGAGCACCTATCAAAATCCCAGAAGCAAACATACTATAGAGTGCATACCACTCGGCGGTGTATTTACACTTTACTCGGTCTGAATGGAGAACACCTGCTAGGCTGAGTTGGGTGATAATTTATAGTTGAAAGTGTACATTAATAGGTATATTCTGGGTATATTCTTTACGATAGGTTAGCCTGTTAGATTTGCTTAGTCACATTAGGTTACACTACGTAATTGAACCTAACCCAATCTAACAAAACAAAACGAAATCAAGCCCAGCCTATCCTAGAGATAACTTTATACATAACAAATTAAAATATTATTCTACAGTAGTACTCACATCTGGGAAAATCTCACGTGATAGTGAAGAAGTGAACGATAGTGCGGTGGCCATTGGTTTGCTCTGAAGTGTATATTATTGGAACGCCCTGGGGTGAATACTAGCCAGTGATTGAGTAGATGCATATTTTACCACATTATAACATAAGAATGAACACTGCAGTAGGTCTATTGGCCTATATTCGGCAAGTCCAACTCACCCACTCATATACCCGTCCAATTCATATTTAAAATTACCCAAATTTCTCCACTCATCTACAGCTTCAAAAAGTACTTCCCTATATGCTTCTAAATTTGTCCAATTTGAATCCACTTCTGAGAATCCCGTCTTGGTTATGTACTTTCAGCACGTTATTTACATTGCATTTATTTACTACGGCTCTCCATTTATACACTTCGATTATGTCTTTCCTAATTTTACGTCTTTCCAGACAGTGCACATTCAGTGCCTTAACTTTGTCATTTTATCTACATATTTTGCCGCGCATTTATGTCCATTCTGTAACATGGAGACTAGATCTGAGCAGCGTAATCTATAAGAGTGGAGCCCAATGAATACATTTTACAATTTTTTAAGGTAATATGCAGTACATATTTATAATCTGGAATGTTGGAACTGGCTAGAGCCTACAGAAAAAGCGCAACAAAATGGCCACTAGACTTGTACAAGTCTAGTGGTGAAGTGCATAGACTAATCATAACCTTAGACGCAGCCGGTGTGTATGGATGAGCTTATACAGTGCCGTAGCTATTGGACGGTCTTCATATATACCAGGGCAATGACGCCTACACTATTATAGTATGTACATTTCTTGCAGTCCCCACCCTCCCTACTTGCAGATACAGTAGTTTTCTTATATGTTGAAAGGGTAGAGCTGTGGAAAAAATTAAGTCAAACAGCTGATGTATTTGAATCATATGCCAATGAAAGGACAGAATAATGACTGAAGTACAACAGATTATCTGGAAAATTAAATGAGAATAAGGAACATGACAAACTCATCCAGTTCTTTTAATAAACTATCTGGTTCAATAGCTGTTGCTTATGTTTACTGCTACTACATGAACATGTAACAGGAAGCTTACCTACGTTATGATGAAAGAACTATTGCTTCTAATTGTGGATAATGAGAATCAATTTATGTAGCCGATATACTGCAGCTGCAAAATAAAGAGCCTAAATCATGAATATTTTAGATGAGAGTTTCGCCTTTGCTCAACGCTGTTCCACTGACATTACTGATCCGGTTCATGATATTGGTCAAGAGTACAAAAAGATGATGAAAAGCGCAAATTTTATCCATCAAACTAGGCTCTTGAAACTTAATAGGAAACGCAGCAAGGATGGATAGATAAGGTGGACAGAGACAGGATGTTCCAGAGATGGAACACAGAAACAAAGGGTCACAATTGGAAGCTGAAGACTCAGATGAGTCAAAGAGATGTTTGGAAGTATTTCTTTAGTCATAGAGTTGTCAAGACGTGGAATAGTCTAGCAAGTGATGTAGTGGAGGCAGGAACCATACATAGTTTTAAGACGAGGTATGATAAAGCTCATGGAGCAGGGAGAGGACCTAGTAGCAATCAGTGAAGAGGCGGGGCCAGGAGCTGTCTCGACCCCTGCAGCCACAAATAGGTACGTACACACACACACATATACAGTGGTACCTCGGTATACGTCCGCTTTGGAATATATCCAATTTGGTATACGTCCTGTTTGGACGCGAAAAATTTTACTTGGTATACGACCTTTGTTTGGAATACGACTCGTGTGCTAGAACTTGTATGTATCAAAATGAATCACGACACTGCGCTACCCTTGATCTACCACTCTGAAAACCCGAGGGCCTTTAAAAAACATAACGTGCAGAAATCTCAGTTACCTGTGATGTGGAGGTCAAACAGCAAGGCTTAGGTAACCAGAGAATATTTCAGCGAATGGTTTAATGTTGTGTTTGGGCCAAGTGTAAAAACTTATTTAGAGAAAAACCTGCCTCTGAAGGACCTCCTCATAATAGACAATGCTCCAACTCACCCTCCAAGCTTGTAGGACTATGTGCTGCCGGAGTTTGACTTCATCACTGTAAAGTTTCTCCCCCCTAACACGACTCCTCTCATTCAGCCCATGGATCAGCAGGTCATCAGTAATTTCAAGAGACTCTACATTAAAGCACTATTCCACAGGTGTTTTGAAGTGACCTCTGACACAGAGTTAACCCTGAAAGAGTTTTGGGAAGATCACTTTACTATCGCCCATTCCATAACTCTCATTGACACAGCCTGGCAAGTAGTTTCATACAGAACAATGAACTCTGCTTGGAGGAATTTGTGGCCAGAAGCAGTGACTGAAAGGGACTTTGAGGGCTTTGAGGCTGTGTCTACAGTGGAGGATAGTCTCTCTGGGCAGGTCCATGGATCTAGATGTGAGTGAAGGTGATGTGGAGGAGTTAGTGGAGGAGCACAGGGAAGAGCTGACCACTGAGGAGCTGCAGGAACTTGAGAAGGAGGAGCACAAGACTAAGATGGATGCACTCTTTTCAGGTTCGGAAGAGGAGATAGAAAAAGCCCCTACTTCATTAATCAAGGAATTCTTTGCCAAATGGATGGACGTCAAAAACTTTGCAGAGAAGTACCACCCAACAAAGCCCAAACAAGCCGTAATAGCATTGACTGCAATGACCAAACAATGTCACATTTCCGAAACATCCTGAGGAGAAGGCAGAAGCAAAGTTCTTTGGACAGATTTTTAGTAAAAGTCAAACCTGGCGAGCTTCAACTAGGTCCAAATAGGGAAAAAGAGACAGAAAAGAGAAGGGGATTTTCCTTCCAAACAATAACATTTCCTCCTCCTCCTCCTTTCTCAGCACTATCCTAGTACACACTCGACTCTTTTCAGCAAAGTAAAGTGAGGTTAAATTTGCATTTATTTCATCTATTTTTTTTGTATTTATGTATGTATTTTAGTATTAAGCAGTTTTTAAATTACATATTTTAGTATTAATCAGTGTTTAAATTATTTTATACAACCCCATCAATGTATAATATGCCAATAACAACAGGATTTTTTTTTCATGGGAACGGATTAATCGTTCTCCCTATATTTCTTATGGGAAAATTCGTTTGGTATACATCATACATCCAAGGTCCTGGAATGAATTAAGGACGTATACCGAGGTACCACTGTATATATATATATATATATATATATATATATATATATATATATATATATATATATATATATATATATATATATATATATATCGTGCCGAAAAGATAAAACTGATCAATTAGCAAGAACTCATTCAAAATTAAGTCCTTTCTAAAAATTTATCTTATATGTTTAAAGATATATATTTTTTTCATTTATGGTTATGTAAAAATTAATAATTTATACCAAAAGAACCTTAGACAACTTATCTAACCTTATTATAAAAAGAGCAATTTAATTTAGCCTAATCCAACTAAATATATTTTGGAGTATGGAAGAAGTGAATGTGTTCAAATATTTGGGAGTTGATTTGTCAGCGGATGGGTTTATGAAGGATGAGGTTAACCATAGAATTGATGAAGGAAAAAAGATGAGTGGTGCGTTGAGGTATCTGTGGAGACAAAAAAGTTATCCATGGAGGCAAAGAAGGTAATGTACGAAAGTATAGTGGTACCAACATTCTTATATGGGTGTGAAGCATGGGTTGCAAATGCTGCAGCGAGGAGGCGGCTATAGGCAGTGGAGATGTCCTGTCTAAGGGCATGTGTGGTGCAAATAATATGCAGAGAATTCGGAGTGTGGAAATTAGGAGGAGGTGTGGAGTTACTAAAAGTATTAGTCAGAGGGCTGAAGAGGGGTTGTTGAGGTGGTTTGGTCACTTAGAGAATGGATCAAAGTAGAATGACTTTGAGAACGTATAAATCTGTAGGGGAAGGAAGGCGGGTTAGGGGTCGTCCTCGAAAAGGTTGGAGGGAGGGGTAAAGAAGGTTTTGTGGGCGAGGGGCTTGGACTTCCAGCAAGCATGTGTGAGCGTATTAGATAGGAGTGAATGGAAACGAATGGTTTTTGGGACCTGACGAGCTGTTGGAGTGTGAACAGGGTAACATTTTGTGAAGGGATTCAGGAAACCGGTTAGCCGGACTTAAGTCCTGGAAATGGGAAGTACAATGCCTGTCACTTTAAAGGAGGGGTTTGGGATATTGGCAGTTTGGAGGGACTTCTAAACTGTCATATCTGAGCGACTCTGCAAAGGCAGTGATTATGTATGAGTGAAGTGAAAGTGTTGAATTATGATGAAAGTATTTTCTTCTGGGGATTTTCTTTCTTTTTGGGTTACCCTGCCTCGGTGGGAGACGACCGACGTGTTGAAATATATATATATATATATATATATATATATATATATATATATATATATATATATATATAATAACGAAAATTATCTCTAATGACATTTTATTTTATGCAATGAAATACTGCTAATAGAACAGTAAATAATGTAGCTCATTCTGGCACCAAAAGTGAAACATTGAAACTTGATTTTTCCAATGTTTCCTCGACCACTTGGTTGCCAAATGTATCACGGAGTATTTTTCTAATTTATTGTTTATTTGTAGTTAAATGTAAAATTTTATTGATTAATGTGACCTGACCTAAGTTAACTTATTATAACTTAAAGAAAATACAATCTGAAGCAAAATAGGTAAAGCAGAACGGTTAATGCTGACCAAAATGTTAATCAGCAAATACAGCTGACAAAACAACTGAACTAGATAACAAATTCTGCCTCACTGCAGCGGGTGAAGAGCGACGTGGAAGCCCTGCAGGGTGTACGTACACTTGAATATACAGTATGTAACTTTGGAAACAGTGAGTGAAGAGCGATGTGCAGGCTACACGTGCATTTGTAACATTGTAGACAGTAGGAATGTTGTGGAGGGAACACTTACTCTTGTAACGTAGACAGTAGGAATGTTTTGCAGGGCACACTACATATGTAACATTGGAGACAGAAGGAATGTTGTGCAGGGTACACGACATATGTAACGTAGACAGTAGGCGAGGAGTGTTGTGCAGGGTACACGTATATACGTAGCAATCGAGACAGTGGGTATGCAGATTCATCGGATATTCTGCAGCAATGACTTGGTTGCTTCAAATAAACAACAGAAGATACGGTCTAAGTTCAAGTGACAACCGATCTTGCCAAACAACTTGCCCCGTAACTGCCAAGCAAGAATCTGCGTAAAGCGTATTTGAAATAAGAGAATATAAAACGTTAGCTTACGTTGGGATCAGGAATGTGTAGCCACTATAAGCAAGATAAGCTCAAGTTAATGCAGAGTCCAGGACACGATAAGCTTTATTTAGGTTTTCTACGTATGGTTTTACAGACTATTACTCAATTATACAATGGTTGCTATAAACACAATATTTCTATGTGTACATTGGTAGCAAATTGTGCACATTTAACCAAGGATAACCCAGTGAAGTCACTGTGCTTATTTATACTGTTGCCCCCGAACACAATATCCTCTTTATTCACGTGAGCAGAATCGCTTGACACACTCATAGCCTATTTCAGCAACTGCAGGAAGGTCGCTACAAATTCCGGGAGTAATAAGTGAAAATAAATTCCAGTTCAATTTGTGTAAAAGTTGATATAACAAGGGGTAAATAATAGGGAGGGAAAGACCCAAGGAGGTGATCCAGGTCTTGTGGTGAAGTTTATGACTTCCTGGGAGCCTCCCGCCTAGGCTTGGCTCTAAGTGGACATTGCTTCATGTTTTATTTTTATAATTAACACTTTAATGTTGTAATTAACTTTCTAATGTAAACAGACTCTGAAGACAAATTCTTAACACTGGAGTCCACAGCAAAAATTCTGATAGCAAATGATGAGCAATATTACAACTAATACAACAGATATACAAACGCAAGTCATTACGACTACTGGCCTATGAGGATACTTTGGAAATACAGTTGTTTTTGTCAGCCTTATGCCTGAGGGCAGGGGTTCTCAACCAGGGAAGAATTCCCCTCCTGGGGGATATTTTAGAGTGATTCATGGGAGAATTGGGACTAAAAAAAGTGTGATGTCCTGTAGATATGTACAATCTGTAGAATTGTAGCTTTGTTTTTAATTTAATCTGTGACATTCAATAAAGCTTATTGAATGTCACAGACTAAATTAAAAAATAAAGATAAATATTTCACTTTTTTATCTGACTTGTTTTCTTGTTTTTTATTCACAAAATTTCAAGCCCATCATGAGTGTTAAAAAAAAGAGGGTACGATGATTAATATATTCAATATGGATTCACATCCATCATCTTCAATGGAGAAGAAAGGCCTCATTGTGTTACATGATTCTATGAAACTAAAAAAGTTGAAGCAACATTTGCAAAATGACAAAAATGACAATGACAAAAGCTATTTTGAGCGTCATGGGAATGCTCTCAAAAAGATGAAGCTGGATTCAACAGGGTTATCACAAGAAATGAACCAAAAGGTTATTGAAGCTTAAGTCGTAGCACTGGAGATAGAGAAGCAGAAAAAAACATACACCTGGGGAAACTTTGATCAAACCTTGCGCTCTCAAGTTTATGAAAATTGTGTTGGGAAATGGATTAGAGAAAAAACTTTCAGCAGTGTCACTATCAAACAGTACTGATCCAAGGAGGATCTGCGACATGGCCATTGATGTCAAGGATTAAGTTATACAGATAAAGTATGCAGCATTTGGCTTATTTTCAGTTCAACTTGATGAATCGATGTGGCATCGTGTTCCCAGTTGGTGGTGTTTGCAAGACATGTTCACTCGGGTTCATTTATAGAGGAGTTTCTCTTTTGTTATCTTTTTGAAATAACTACCAAGGCTTCAGATATTTTGGAAAAGATTTCATCTTTCTTTAAATCAGAAAATCTTTTGTGGAATAATGTCTCTGGGTGCTGTTACAGATGGAGCACCAGCAATGTTGGAGACAAAATCTGGATTTCAAGTTTGTGTGAAAAAGCGAGTTCCAAAAGTAAAAAGCATTCATTGTATGATCCATCGTCAGGCACTGGCCTCAAAAACACTTCCAATGTGGAAAATTTTGTATTTTCCTAAATTCAGAATGTGTAAAATTGAATAATACAATAAATGTGTAATAAAATGTGATGCTGATTTGACCCTTTCGAGAAATTTCAAGAGGAGGGGATAGAACAGCGGCAGAGTGACAAGGGAAGGAGGGACGCCATAATGAATTTAATGTGTGAACACTGGACTGAACTGTGCAAAGTAATCAGGCGTTCACGAAGGTCAATTGGTGTATATCGGCCTCAATCCGTAATTTAGAAATTGCTGACACATTCCTGCTGAAGAATTAAGATAAATAGTGTGGAAAACCCTTACAGAGGACTCCAATGCTTCCCAGTAACACACCTTAGCTAAGTGACGCTTACCCATAATGTACAGAAGTTTTTACGTTGGCCATTGTAAATTCTAGCTGTATTGGTAGCGATAGGGTGTGTTCCATCAGCATTAAGTGTCTTCCTGTGACAAATGGTAAGTTAATGTGTATAAAATTTATTGTTCTAATGATATAGTTAGGAAAAAACCTTCCCTAGTCTCCGTAAAAATATTCCCATTAACCATTTCTAACAGTCAGGTCCTAAAATCATATACAGTCCACATTAATTTATAATTTACCATTATTGGTATTAATTTTTAATGTTGTAATTATTAATTTAATGCTAGGTCTAGTTTTTTTTGTTGGAGTGGTAGGGAGTGGGCATCGAGAGAGTGATAGTTTAGCGACCTACTTTGACTAAATCCCACTTACCTCACCCAAATTACTTGCAGGTAATAATTCAGGTAATACCCTGTAAACCTCCTGCAGGTAATTTCCCCACATCTAACTCCACTAAGGAAGGTTTAGGATCAAACAATTAAAATTGTGAATTTTGTCGAAGGTGGAACTCTCAACTCACGACTTTTCAAGCAAGTTATGTATTGATTTGGATGCAGACCATGATACCATTTGCTTCTTTTCCACACAAATGTTCCATGGCTTTCAAAAGGAAATGTAACTAAGCGAGTGTTTGAGCTTAGAGATGAGCTGAAATTATTTTTTGAAGTTCAGGGCAAAATGGAATTTTTTGCCTGGCTGTATGATGAGGAATGGATGCCTTGCTTATTTGGTTAATATTTTTCAGCAGCTAAATAAACTGAATTTTCAGATGCAAGGAAGGAATACAAACATCATAAAATTCATGGATTCCTTACAAGCTTTTCATAAGCAAGCTAGAAATAAAGAAAGGTCAAGATAAAAAATGTTGCCATGTTTGAAAAACCGTCATCAGTTCTTGTTGGTGGTGGTGAAGACCAAGTGCTTCCAGAATTTGCAAAAAAAAAAAAATGCAGCATTTGACAGCACTGGAAAATGAATTCAGCCGCTATTTTTCTGAACTCAGTGATGAGGTGTTGGATTTAGTGCAAAATCCATTTAAACTGTCAGTTGAAAAAGTTCCTGATGATTGTCAAGATGAATTTCTGGAGATGTAAGACTGATTCGCGGTCGATAAGAAATCAGTCACAGAATTTTGGCCCTTGATGTGCGATTGCTACTCAAGAGGCAGAAAGAGCTATCCATGCATTGCTTCCATTTGTGTCGACATCTGTGCAAATGAAAACTCTGTCGCAAATGAGAACGAAGCAACGAAGTAGGTTGGAGTTTGAAAATGACTTGCGTTGTGCCGCTTCAAGCACTTTTCCTCGTATCCAAGAACTGGCGAAGAAAAAAAAAACACAGGTTTCTGTGATCTGTAATCTTTATCAGAATAAAATAAATTACAATACCCTGGCATTCTACTGAACTTTTTGTTTACTGAAATAATAAAAAAATACTTTTATTCAAGTTTTAAACTATATCAACATTTTTCTTTTGCTATTAAATATGTAAAACTTCACTATAAAAAATAATCCAAATAAATGTATATGTACTAATATATAAAAAAAAATACTGACCAAACCTCTTTCTTTATATATACAGTATATATATATATATATATATATATATATATATATATATATATATATATATATATATATATATATACACATATATACAGTTATGGTTCACTTGCGTCACATTCAGTTTCGCCAAAAGTTATAAAGAAAGAGAAAACGTCTTGGGTCCTGTTTAAACGTTTGTAAATGTAACATACAAAATTGAAAATACAATTCCATTAAGCCTGTGTTTGCTGTTTAGGTGATTCTGACAGTTTTCACATACAAAAAATGAGATGCTCTAGGGTTTCTGTAGGCTGTGAGTGGGAGATACAATGAGAGGGACCCATTTATGAATGGAATGTGGGATAAGGGACTAGGCTATGACTAGAACGTGCAATAAGTGTTATGTTATGATTAGAAAGTAATAACTTTCTTTTAGAAAATCATGGATTAAATAACAAGTAGTAAAGGCAGGAAGAGTCCCACCCCTATTGGGCACCCACTTCGCCACCGCTCTATTGCATATAAAGTATTTTAACTACTATGAACGTTTCAAAGTACCTGGAATGTACTCTCCAGAGTGAAGAGAGATACCTGATAATATAAACATGGAAGATTCTCGAGGGCCTGGTCCCAGACCTACACACTATTCGCAGACCAAAGCAATCCACAGCAACCCATAGCTCACACAAGACCAGGGTTATTTGTTGAAGCCCCGTCTGATGTCTGTCTACACTGTCCTACAGCTCATATGGAAGCTACGGCGGTGTGTGTAAAGTCAGAAGTAGGAAAGGCATGTTACCCACCACTAAACTCTCCAAACCGGTTCAGTCAGCCCGCAAAAAATCCTTGGTGAACAACTACGTTCATCAGTTCCCGTAAATGGCAAATGGCGTGTAACTCTCGGATCCTTGCTAGAAGCGTTGTGATAAGCAGCCGAATACGCACCCCAGGCCAAGTCCAGGACTGTAACCACATCACTACCACCTGCACCACTACGTACACTACTTGTACAGTTGTCCGCCTGGCACACTTATGCTGCAATCTAATATTCAGAAAAAAAATAGAGAGCATGGAAAACAGACTTTGGAATCTCACAAATAGCATATAAAACGGCCCCAAACCAAATCAGTACCTCCTCCAAACGTGGACAAAAATACATCAGATGTTTATTTAGTTTACAGCTGTCTCCACACTACGCAGCAGTTGTCATTCAAGATTCACGCACATAGCTCTGAGGCAAGATCCTGCTTACATTTCAGTAAACCACCTCCATTTCCCGCGGCGAAGGTCGAATGAGCCTCAAACTGTTCCAGATGATTGGCCACCTGAATGACGGAAAGGGTACAAAATCATCAGGCTTATCGCCGGCAGATGACTACAGTAAAGCATCAGTATCAGCAGTCAAGTCTTCCTGGTGGCAACATCGTGCTCACCCGTCCATAATAAGCGAACACTGCGGCGCCACAAATGACTGGCAAGCGCATTCAAACAGGGCATTCAGGGGGGCCTATACAGAAAGATGCATAACTAGTTAGTAGTCTTTTGACAAAAATACACACGACTTAACCACGCAAAACCATCCCGAGAAGACGTCTTTTGCAAAATGTACTTTCACCGCGAACCCCACACATACCGATGCACTGTTACAGTCTAAAGAATAGTTACCAATTGAAGGCTGATTAACCTACATTTGGCATACGGGTTTATAAAAATATCAGGTATTATTTACAACATTTAGACTATTTCTCAAGTAGATTTGTACAAGACATTTTTATATTTTAACTTCTTGTTTTGTCAAATCCCTAGACTGGAGAACAGAAAGATTTTTGGATGAAAACCGGAAGATGGGTTGCCAACAGATCCTGCTCTGAAAGCAAAGGATACCAGGCGAAGATGAAATGCCTGGGAATCCTTTGGAAGGTAAATTTACAAATATTGCAAGACATTATTAATTAAATTTACATTCTATTAATTTCAAATGAATACTGTTGCTGCTTCTGATACAGTACTGATATTACTAAAAGTTAATATTCTCTTTCGTAACTGGAAAGACTACCTTATCGGTAGATTTATCAATGAACACTGCTTTATCCTATATGGGATGCAGTCAGTCTTCTAAATACATCGTGTTCTAATGTAGAATATTTACATGATTACATTCTGAACGATCCATGTCTAAAATAAAATACTAGTTATTTTAAGTTGGTTTACTTTAACATTAATCATCCTAAATTTACTTAAAGATAAGTGCTAATAACCATATTACATACATGGCAGGGAGGTACACGTTAACATTATTTAAATCGTTCGAAACCATACGCATAATATGTACAGTGGAGGGCGGGGTGTTGAAGAGAAAGCCTTCAGTTGCTAGGGCTTTCTGGAGCGACGTTGAGATAAGGAAGCCTTACTTACCCGGCAGCGTTTATGTGGGTAATCTCTACGGTCTTCCTCGTCACACTGTAAATCCTAGCTAGGAAAAAGAGCAAGAATACTTACGTTGTCAAGGCTAGCGATTATCACCTGAGCCATGGTTTTTATATATGTATATCATTCTCGCACATTCATCGTTTATGACCAGTCACTATCTCCCAGACTGGTCGGTGGGGATGATTATGGTTGGAACTATTAATAAAAGTTCAAAAATTATCTCCCATCCCCCAAGCGCTATATGACCCCTACGGGTTTATCACTTCCCCATTACTATAAGATATACCCACAATTGTTTTATAACCTTTTGAAGCCTATAATCACTATCGGTAGCGTAAATATCATTATATATCACCATATCTTAGATAAGACAGGTGCTGGAGGCATCATATCTTACACCAGATAGATACTGGAGTGTGGTACCATTTCTTACAGGTAGATGGTGGTGGTGGTGTGATACTGTATTTTACAGACATACTGGAGGTGCGGTAATGTATCTTTCAGACAGATGCTGATATGTGGCACTGTATCTTAGATCAGATAAATGCTAAGGTGTGGTACTGTATGTTACAAATACAGACAGATAATGAGGTGTGGTAATGTATTGTAGATGCTGGAGGTGGTGTTGTGCCTTACAGGCAGATACTGGAGGTATGGTACCGTATCTTACAGACAGATGCTGGAAGTGTGCACAAATAACCCGCACATAATTATAGCTGATATTATTAGAAGTCACCTTGAAGAACATAATTTGATTAATGAATCTCAGCATGGGTTCACGAGAGGTCGTTCCTGCCTAACAAATTTACTGACGTTTTTCAATAAAACATTTGAGGCAGTAGACAGTGATAAAGAATATGATATAGTTTACTTGGATTTCAGTAAGGCCTTCGATAGAGTACCTCACAAGAGACTCTTAAGAAAGGTGGCAGCTCATGGTATAGGAGGTAAAGTTCTAGCATGGATAGAGGCATGGCTTACCAATAGAAAGCAGAGTTTTTCCATTAATGGGGTCAAATCTGAATGGGGATTAGTCACTAGTGGCGTTCCACAAGGATCGGTTTTAGGCCCAGTGTTGTTCATAATTTACATAAATGACCTTGATGAAGGAATTGCAAGTGACATGAGTAAATTTGCTGATGATACAAAAATAGGCCGTATGATTCATTCTGAGGAGGACACCAGTGAACTCCAGGAGGATTTGGACAAATTAATGTCTTGGTCTGAAAAGTGGCAGATGAAGTTCAATGTGGACAAGTGTAAGGTACTAGTCCTTGGTAATGAAAATATCCCTCGAATTTATAAACTAGGTGAAGTAGAGCTTGATCATACAGAATGTGAAAAGACTTGGGAGTCATGGTAAGCAGGAATCTAAAGCCAAGACAACAGTGCCTAAGTGTGCCAATAAGGCTAACAGATTACTAGGATTTATTTCAAGAAGTATAAGCAACAGAAGTCCAAAAGTTATTTTACAGCTCTATACATCACTAGTGAGACCTCATTTGGATTATGCAGCTCAGTTTTGGTCTCCTTACTACAGGATGGATATAATTCATTGGAGAACATACAAAGAAGAATGACTAAAATGATTTACAGTATAAGAAATCTCCCGTATGAAGATAGACTTAGAGCGTTGAATCTCCACTCTCTGGAGAGACGTAGAATGAGGGAGATATCATCGAGGTGTACAAGTGGATGATGGGCATAAACAAGGGAGATATTAGTAAAATACTGAGGATATCGAACCAAGTAAGAACCAGAAATAACGGATTTAAATTGGATAAATTTAGATTTAGAAAGGACATAGGCAAGTACTGGTTTTCGAACAGAGTTGTAGATGCGTGGAACAATCTTCCGAGTACCTTGATAGAGGCTAGGACCTTGGGTGGCTTTAAAAAGAGATTGGACAAATATATGAGTGGGAGGGGCTGGGTTTGATTGGTGTCGTGAGTACGGGAATAAATTCTTAGGTAGTGGTGGTTTTGATATGGACCTGCCTTGTATGGGCCAGTAGGCCTTCTGCAGTGTTCCTCCATTCTTATGTTCTTATAAGGAGAGAAAAGCTTATGACGACGTTTCGGTCCGACTTGAACCATTCACAAATGACTTGTAAATGGTCCAAGTCGAACCGAAATGTCGTCATAAACTTCTCTCTCCTATGTGCGGGTTATTTATGTATTGTTCCAGTCACGGGATTGTGCCTTTTGGTTCTTTGCTGGAGGTGTGGTAGTGTATCTTACAGACATCTAGATGCTGGGGTTTGGTACTGTATCTTACAGACATGTAGATGAATGGTTCAGAGATTCCAAAGTGTTGCATATGTGTCTAATTTACCAACTTACAGACATGCTGGAGGTGTGATACCGTATCTTCCAGAAAGATGATGCGGTATAATACAGTCTTTGATCAAAAAGATGCTGGGGTGTGGTGCTATGTCTTAGATGCTGGGGTGTGGTGTCATGTCTTAGATGCTGGGGTGTGGTGCCATGTCTTAGATGCTGGGATGTGGCCCCATGTCTTAGATGCTGGGGTGTGGTGCCATGCCTTAGATGTTGGGGTGTGGCTCCATGTCTTAGATGCTGGGGTGTGGCCCCATGTCTTAGATGTTGGGGTGTGGTAGTGTATCTAGTATCAGACAAATGCTAGGGTATTTTACCACATCTTACAGCAGACATGCATTGCTAGTATGGTGTCATATCTTCGGAAGGATGGTGCTGGGTCGTGGTATCATATCTTAATGCGAAGAAAGATGCTGGGAATGGTGTCTCAGAGCCAAAGAGATGCTGGGGCATGGGGACCTGAGAGCAAAGAAAGCTGCTGGAGTATGGCGCTGTATCTTCGGGCAGAGATGCTATGGTATCAGGGTCTTATGTTAAGGCAGACAGATGTTTAGTGTCATCTTCGAGCTGGAAAAGACCCAATGAAGGAGCTGCTGCTGCAACGAACAGAACTCTGGGTATATCTCCAAGCCCTAAACATTTATTCCACCTTGAATAATATGAGGAAAAGCGGTGTCCGTGCTGTGATCTTCAGGTTGGATAGACGAGTACAGTTTTCCTGATCCGACCGTTATGAAACATGTAGTTATCATCGCCAGAGATCAAGTGGTAGCTCTCACAATGAGTACACGGTGCGTGAAATTGTTCAAATGGCAATATGAAGGTTATCAAATTATTAGAAAAAATTATATTAGCCAAGAACAGCTCCAGTGCTTACATAAGTGACTATTTTACAAACACATAATCACACCTTATGGCATCTGTTGTAAACAACTTATTGTGACCATAGCAAAAAAAAAAAAAGTAAGTGATCTGAGACCAGGCTGTTTGGCAGACGGAGTCTCTTCACTATTGTAGTGAATGACCCCAGACAGGTTTAGTGTTTCATAAAATACAATACAGTGTAACCACAGATTGGATCGCCGCTTGTCCTAGATTTATGGTTACAGACTTCTACAAAAACTTGAACCTTAGGATACCTCAAAATATGAACCACAATTCAATAAAACCTAGCCAGTAGCACTCCCAGCACCGCAACATTAGGAGAGCAACCAAATGACGACGCTTCGGTCCGTTCTGAACCATTGTCAAATCACGACCGAGGAGAGAAAAGTAGAGAAGACCTAAAGACAATATAGTAGGGGGTGGTGTTGTCCTTGCAACACGGATTCTTAATAGGTGCAATCATCCTCCAAGCAGCGTGGTCCTCCTACAAATAGGATGACTAATACTAATTATAAAAAATTACACTGAATAAATTATAAATTATAAAATAAATCATTTACTTGAAGAATAACTCAGCATTTAATTGAAATTAAAATATTAATCATCAATATTACTAAGGGTTGCCATTCAGTAGTAAACTACTGTAAGCACAACCCATGCCTAGGATCATTAATTCAACAGTATTATTTAATCATGCGGCTTAACCCTGTTGCTGACAAAATAACTCACTGCATATTTTACAATTATATGCATGTTTATTAATTGTACATATGCTGTACATACTTTTTTCTTAATTTGTGGGCGTGAATTCATGTTAATTTACTAATGATTAATATTTTCTAATTATTCCCTTTTATATATGTCATTGGAGTGTTCATTACTATAGAAGTGTCATGACTGGTGCAGCGTTCATTAAGTATTATACAGATAACTGTGTATTATGATCTGCCCCTTTACTGTGCCACATATACATATTCCAGTGAAAGCAAGCTTGCTGAATTGAGATAGGTCTATCTATTCTCCTAATGAGGTAATTTCATGGAGAAATCCAATAACGGAATCTTTGATTCTTTAACATCAAGTCCTCTGCATGAATACTAGTCTATATAGAAGGCATCTTGAATGATGTGGTTGAGGATGGACCGGTTGAATGCAAGTCCCTCTCATACAAATAAGAGTTTAGCTATCTATGTCAGTTTGATACCGCTTACATATAGACGACGCCTAGTATTTTCCACAATAATCCTCATTAAACCAAATAAAAGCTAGACTCTCTTCTATGAACTTTTTTTAATTAGATACATTAACAATGTGCTGCTACCCTATTCTACATCCATCCACAGAATGGATTTCATACACAGTATTAAAATCTGTCAGACTGAGCAATGTAGATATCGTTAAAATTTCCAGTAAATGTTCATTTGTTACGTCAAGTTCAAAGGTTTTGTTCTAACAGAGGTGGAGTTAATATTACTTGAGAATGGGAGGAGGGAAGGTTTGAACATCCAGCAGTCATATACAGTATGAACGTCTTAGACCGAGTTTAGTGTAGAGACGACGGTTGTTGTGTTGGAATAAAAGCAAGGTAATATATATGACAAGATTCTGGGAAAAACCGGTTACCAGAATTAAGTTTTGAAGGGAGAAAGATTTTATTAAGATTATCAACACTCCTTATCTTCTTCCTCCAGCTTTTCAGTTTTATTTAGCTCATATCTGGAGAACGTTTCATCCAGTCGCCTTCAAATTTAAAAATAAAAAATTGTACGGTAACGAGTACCAAACTCTTGGGACAATTGAAATGTTCACGTGCTCTATGACCAAAAGTTGTTGAATCCATTCCCATCTTCCTGGAATAAATCTGATAACTTCCAAAAACCTCAGTGGAGGAATTCAAACGTTCAAAAACGCTGCCAAAAAATTAATCGACAGCAGAGAGAGAAATACAAATGTGTAGGTGCAGATATGACCAATTTGTGTGTGTGAAATTTTTATTCCCCCTCAAATTACGTTAAATAATACTCAGTGTACATCTTAAGGCAAGGATAGTACCTAATATGTTTTGTTTGCATGCAGGTATATTTGCTGATGTAAAATAGTAAGAAAAATCGAATCGATGGAATCCATGCCATAACTGGAAATGACTCACCAGACGGGCTTCAAATTTTCATCACCGGTGTGGTTTCCTAAACACAAAGCTCACACTGCCATTGGGTGGCATAAGTCCCAGTTTACCAATTATACTGAATAAATACTAATATTCAATAATTGAAGAATACCTCCAATTGGCTTCAAAATATTATTGGCGAAGCCTTCTATAAGGATGATACCCCATAAGTTTAGTTACAGTAGGTGCAAATGCGAAATTTTATTTAAATAGTTAAAAAATCTTGGAATCGTTGAATTCAAATCAATTACTGGAGAATGCCTTTTCTAATCGACCTCAAACTTTTATAACTGGTTTGCTTTATTAAGACACAAAGTGTCACTCTGAGCTGTGTAAATTTTAATTTGCCAGTTTTATTAGGCAAATTATTTCCCTAAATAATAATCAGAAAATTCCTCTTTTGATCAGCTTCTAACCCTAAATGCTGGTGTATCTTAATATTACCTGGAGTATATCTGGAGAGAGTTCCAGGGGTCAACGCCCCTGCGGCCCGGTCTGTGACCAGGTATCATGTTGGATCAGAGCCTGATCAACCAGGCTGTTACTGCTGGCCGCACGCA
Organism: Cherax destructor; assembly: GCA_009830355.1. Classification (NCBI taxonomy): domain Eukaryota; kingdom Metazoa; phylum Arthropoda; class Malacostraca; order Decapoda; family Parastacidae; genus Cherax; species Cherax destructor. Next base: position 7,232 of record WNWK01007583.1, on the reverse strand, counting down.
GTCCAACGTACGAACCACAGCCTGGCTGGTCAGGTACCGACTTTAGGTGCCTGTCCAGTACCTGCTTGAAGACAGCCAGGGGTTTGTTGGTAATCCCCCTGATGTAAGCTGGGAGGCAGTTGAATAATCTTGGGCCAATGACACTTATTGTGTTGTCTCTCAACGTGCTAGTGGCACCCCTGCTTTTCATTGGGATGATGTTACATCGCCTGCCGAGTCTTTTGCTTCGTAGGGAGTGACTTTCCTGTGCAAGTTTGGTACTAATCCCTCGAGAATTTTCCACGTGTATATAATAATGTATCTCTCCCGCCTGCGTTCTAGGGAGTACAGGTTTAGGAACTTCAAGCGTTCCCAGTAATTGATGTGGTTTATTGGTTATGCGTGCCGTGAAGGTTCTCTGCACATTTTCAAGGTCAGCAATTTCACCTGCCTTGAAAGGTGCAGTTAGTATGCAGCAATATTCCAGCCTAGATAAACCAAGCGACCTGAAAAGTGTCAACATGGGCTTGGTATCCCTGGTTTTGAAGGTTCTCATTATCCATCCTGTCATTTTTCTAGCAGATGCGATTGCTACGGTGTTATGGTCCTTGAAGGTGTCATCCTCTGACATGATCACTCCCAGGTCTTTGACATTAGTTTTTCGCTCTATTGTGGTTGGAATTTTGTTTTGTACTCCGATGAGATTTTAATTTCTTCACGTTTTCCATATCTGAGTAATTGAAATTTCTCATCATTGAACTTCATATTGTTTTCTGCAGCCCATTTAAAGATTTGGTTTATGTCTGCTTGGAGTCTTGCAGTGTCTTCAACGGTGGACACTGTCATACAGATTCGGGTGTCATCTGCAAAGGAAGACACGGCACTGTGGCTTATATCCCTGTCTATGTCCGATATGAGGATGAGGAACAGGATGGGAGCGAGTACTGTGCCTTGTGGAACAGAGCTTTTAACTGTAGCCGCCTCAGACTTTACTCTGTTGACTACTATTTTTTGTGTTCTACTTGTTAGGAAATTATATATCCATCTACCAACTTTTCCTGTTATTCCTTTATCACACATTTTGTGTGCTATTACACCATGTTCACACTTGTCAAAGGCTTTTGCAAAGTCTGTGTATATAACATTGCATTCTGTTTACCTTCTAGAGCATCCAGAACCTTGTCGTAGTGGTCCAGTAGTTGGAACAGACAGGAGCGACCTGCTCTAAACCCATGCTGCCCTGGGTTGTGTAATTGATGTGTATCTAGATGAGTGGCGATCTTGCTTCTTAGAACCCCTTCAAAGATTTTTATGATATGGGACGTTAGCGCTATTGGTCTGTAGTTCTTTGCTATTGCTTTACTGCCCCCTTTGTGGAGTGGGGCTATGTCTGTTGTTTTTAGTAACTGCGGGACGATCCCAGTGTCCATACTCCCTCTCCATAGGATGTTAAAAGCACTTGATAGGGGCTTCTTGCAGTTCTTGATGAACATGGAGTTCCATGAGTCTGGGCCTGGAGCGGAGTGCATGGGCATGTCATTTATTGCCTTTTCGAAGTCGTTTGGCGCCAGGGTAATGTCAGATAGGCATGCATCTGCCAAGTTCTGTGGCACTCTCATAAAAAAATTCATTTAGGTCTTCGACTTTCAGTCTGGTTAGCGGCTCGCTAAAAACTGAGTCATACTGGAACTTTAGTAACTCACTCATTTCCTTGCCGTCATCTGTGTAGGACCCATTCCGTTTAAGTAGGGGCCCAATACTGGATGTTCTAGACTTTGATTTGGCATAAGAAAAGAAATACTTTGAGCTTCTTTCAATTTCATTTATGGCTTTTAGTTCTTCCCGCGTTTCTTGATTCCTGTAAGATTCCTTTAGTTTTAATACGATGTTTGCTATTTCTCTGACCAGTGTCTCCCTACGTATTTCAGATATATTGGCCTCTTGTAGTCGCTCCGTTATTCTCTGCCTTCGCCTGTATAGGGAGCGCCTCTCTCTTTCTAGTTTACATCTTCTCATTTTCCTTAAGGGAATTTGCCTTGAGCAAACCTCAAGTGCCACAGAGTTAATTTGTTCTAGACATAGGTTAGGATCCGTGATGCTTAGGCTATCTTCCCAGTTTATATCATTTAGGACTTGGCTTACTTGGTCCCACCTTATGGTTTTGTTATTGAAGTTGAATTTGGAGAAGGCTCCCTCGCGGCTGATCACATTTTGTCGATCTGGGGCTCCCTGCATACATGTCTGGACCTCTATTATGTTGTGATCTGAGTATATTATTTTTGATATGATGACATTTCGTATCAGATCATCATTGTTGGTGAAGATGAGGTCCAGCGTATTCTCTTGTAGGCTCTACTATTTGCTGGTTTAAGGTGAATTTGGTGCAGAGATTTAAAAGTTCATGTGTGCGAGTTTTCATCTGAGCTGCCTCCTGGTGTTATCTCTGCTACCACATTGTTTGCAATATTCCTCCATTTTAGGTGCCTTAGGTTGAAATCCCCCAGGAGCAAGATGTTGGGGGCAGGAGCTGGAAGATTTTCCAGACAATGGTCAATTTTCAGAAGCTGTTCCTGGAATTTTTGGGACGTTGCATCCGGAGGCTTGTATACAACTACGATGACCAGGTTTTGATTCTCGATCTTTATTGCTAATACTTCAACTACATCATTTGAGGCATTTAGTAGTTCTGAACATATAAGTGACTCTGTGATATACAGACCAACCCCCCCCTCCCTTTTTACCTGTTCACTCTGTCACATCTGTATAGGTTGTAGCCCGGGATCCATATTTCATTGTCCAAGTGATCTATTATGTAGGTCTCTGTATTGTCATATTAATTTTGGGCTGTATGGGTGTCAATCTGCCAAAAAATGGCAATATTGTCAAATTGAATTTTTTTTTATCAAAATCAAATATTTTTCTTACAGGTTTGTAGAGAACTTTAAAATTAATGTAAACCTGGAGTTTACCTGGAGAGAATTCCAGGGATCAACGCCCCTGCAGTCCGGTCTGTGACCAGGCCTCATGTTGGACCAAAGCCTGATCAACCAGGCTGATACTGCTGGCCGCACGCAGTCCAACGTACGAACCACAGCCCGGCTGGTCAGGTACCGACTTTGAGTGCCTGTCCAGTGCCTGCTTGAAGACAGCCAGGGGTTTGTTGGTAATCCCCCTGATGTATGCTGGGAGGCAGTTGAACAATCTTGGGCCCCTAACACTTATTGTGTTGTCCCTCAACGTGCTAGTGGCACCCCTGCTTTTCATTGGGGGGATGTTACATCGCCTGCCGAGTCTTTTGTTTTCGTAGGGTGATTCTCGTGTGCAAGTTTGGTACTAATCCCTCGAGAATTTTCCACGTGTATATAATAATGTATATCTCCCGCCTGCGTTCTAGAGAGTACAGGTTTAGGAACTTCAAGCGTTCCCAGTAATTGAGGTGGTTTATCGCAGTTATGCGTGCCGTGAAGGTTCTCTGCACATTTTCAAGGTCAGCAATTTCACCTGCCTTGAAAGGTGCAGTTAGTGTGCAGCAATATTCCAGCCTAGATAGAAAAAGCGATCTGTAAAGTGTCAACATGGGATTGGCATCCCTGGTTTTGAAGGTTCTCATTATCCATCCTGTCATTTTTCTAGCAGATGCAATTGCTACGGTGTTATGGTCCTTGAAGGTGAGATCCTCTGACATGATCACTCCCAGGTCTTTGACATTAGTTTTTCGCTCTATTGTGTGGTTGGAATTTGTTTTGTACTCCGATGAGATTTTAATTTCTTCACGTTTTCCGTATCTGAGTAATTGAAATTTCTCATCATTGAACTTCATATTGTTTTCTGCAGCCCATTTAAAGATTTGGTTTATGTCTGCTTGGAGTCTTGCAGTCTTTTCAACGGTGGACACTGTCATACAGATTCGGGTGTCATCTGCAAAGGAAGACACGGCACTGTGGCTTATATCCCTGTCTATGTCCGATATGAGGATGAGGAACAGGATGGGAGCGAGTACTGTGCCTTGTGGAACAGAGCTTTTCACAGTAGTTGCCTCAGCCTTTACTCTGTTGACTACTACTCTTTGTGTTCTACTTGTTAGGAAATTATAGATCCATCTACCAACTTTTCCTGTTATTCCTTTATCACGCATTTTGTGTGCTATTACACCATGGTCACACTTGTCAAAGGCTTTTGCAAAGTCTGTGTATATAACATCTGCATTCTGTTTGTCTTCTAGAACATCCAGGACCTTGTCGTAGTGGTCCAGTAGTTGGGACAGACAGGAGCGACCTGCTCTAAACCCATGCTGCCCTGGGTTGTGCAATTGATGGGTATCAAGATGAGTGGCGATCTTGCTTCTTAGAACCCTTTCAAAGATTTTTATGATATGGGACGTTAGCGCTATTGGTCTGTAGTTCTTTGCTATTGCTTTACTGCCCCCTTTGTGGAGTGGGGATATGTCTGTTGTTTTTAGTAACTGCGGGACGACCCCAGACTTTCCTATTTTTTTAATATTCTTAGCAATATTTTCGTTTGCTTTCTCATAAATTTTCGATCAGTCAGTTTCAAAATTTCAATGTTTGTATAATGTAACTTCTTTACTAACAATCCTTGAACACTTACAAGGAGTATTTTGATGTCGGTGAAGGACTCTTGATGCAAGGAATTCGACCTATTCTCACCTTTATCAGATCGCGCACTGATCGAAATACATCTAATTTCCATTGGATTCTTTTGAGCTCCTTCCCAAAGATGCGAACCACCTACTTACTGCTTAGTAAATGCAGCCAACAGGTGTCAGGAAACATGATGCGACCCACAACAGTCAGCTAACACTCAGGCACTTACTGCTAAGTGAGCAGGAGCAACATGTGTCAACGTGTGCTTCTACTTGTGCTAGAACGAACCCAGGAATGCTTGAACTTTGTAGTTGAGTGAGAGAGTTACCGCTCGGTGGTCATTAAATATATCTATAGGCAGGTGAGACGAAGCAGGAGGCGGGGTCATAGTGGTATCATCCACTAGTCGAAGTAGGTCTTCGTCCAAAGGTTGGACAAGTGTTGAAGAATTCGTTTGTATCAAGATCCCAAGATGTTGCTGTGTCAGACCCCACCCCAGACCTAGATAAGTGAACCCTATCCCTGGCATACATGTCATTTCTGCAATAGAAGAGGTCCCAGTTGTCAATGAATGTTACTGCATTTTCCTTACAGTATTTGTCCAGCCAGCAATTGACACCAATTGTCCTGGACAACCATTCATTTCCAACTCCTCTCCTTGGCAAAATACCACATATGACAGGGTTCCCACCCTTCTTCCTAATTTTGTCTATTGCTGACCTATACCTGCTAGTCAGGTCCTCACTCCTATGTCTGCCAACATCGTTGCCTCCAGCACTGAGACAGATAATAGGATTTAGATGAATGGTTCAGAGAACCGACAAGTTATAAATTAGACACATATGCAACACTTGGGTATCTTTATTGAGGAAACGTTTCGCCACACAGTGGCTTCATCTGCATATGTGTTTAATTTAAAACTTGTCGGTTCTCTGAACCATTCATCTACATCCTGTCTGACACAGCAACATCTTGGGATCTTGATACAAACGAATTCTTCAACACTTGTCCAACCTTTGGACGAAGACCTACTTCGACTAGTGGATGATACCACTATGACCCCGCCTCCTCCTGCTTCGTCTCGCCTGCCTACAGTATACGCCCTATGCTGTAGTTTCTACAAGATTGATGGACTGAACACATCGACTCCAGGCCGAGGGACTGATTACCTCAAACTCCTCCTCTCCTTACACCTTTTTGCTTTGTATTGGACTGATGAAGCCACTGTGTGGCAAAACGTTTCCTCAATAAAGATACCAAAGTGTTGCATATGTGTCTAATTTATAACTTGTCGGTTCTCTGAACCATTCATCTACATCCTGTCTGACACAGCAACATCTTGGGATCTTGATACAAACAAATTCTTCAACACTTGTCCAACATTTGGACAAAGACCTACTTCGACTAGTGGATGATACCACTATTGGACCCCCCCTCTCTCCCTCTCCCTCTCTATAACCCCCTCTCCCCCTATCTCCCTCCCCTTCTCCCTCACACACAAACCCTCCCCCTCTCTCCCTTCCCCTCTCTATACCTCCTCTCCCCCTCTCTATACCTCCCTCTCCCCCTCTCTATACCTCCCTCTCCCCCCCATCTCCCCCTCCATATCCCTCCCTCTCCCTCTCCCCACCTCTCCCTATCCCTACCTCTCTCTCTCACTCCCCCTCTCCCTCCCTCTCTCTCTCCCATCCCCTCTTCCTCCCTCTCCCTCTATCTCTCTGTCTCCCTCCATCTCTCTACCTCCCCCTCTCTCCCTCTACCTATCTCTCTTCCTACCTCTCTGCCTCCCTCTCTCTCTCCCTCTCCCTCTCGCTCTCTTTCTCTCTCCCTCTATCCACCCTCTTCTACATTTCATCTAAGCTATCTCTCTCCCCCTCACCCATATTCCTATCCTTTCTCCGTTTCTCCCTCACCCCCTTCCCTACCCCTCTTCTTTCTCCCTTCTCCTGACACCTCAATACATCCACAAGGGACTCAGTGGGAAGATGGGTGGCTCAGAGAGGGCGTCAACAAGGAGGAAGATGGCCGATCAGGGAAGGCCACAGTGGGAGGAGGAAATCTCTAGAAGGGAAAGGGAATGGGAGAGGAAGATATTGGTGATCACCGAGGAGCTCAATGAAAGGGAAAAGGAATGGGAGAGGAAGCTATTGGTGATCAGCGAGGAAATGGAGAAGAGGATATCTGAGGAGAGTAGAAAATGGGTAATGCAAGCCAAAAAAGCAGAAGCCAAGATCCAGACCCTAGAAGTGAAGCTGCAGGGACTGACACAGAATAGAGACAATAGTACCTGGCAGGAAACGACGCTTGGAGCTGGTGCACCAGGCATAGCCAAAGGGAATGAGGAGAAAGGAGGAGAACTCTTGTATGCACAGGCACTGGCAGACACACATGGGGCCCGAAGCAAGACGAGCAGGATAACAACCCACGAGAGGGATATAGAAGCAGCAGCCAGGGTCAAGAAGAGCATCACAGGAACAACGAATGAGAGCACAGAAACAACACATGAGAGGGTAGACAAAGCAGCAGACATGCTAAACACGGAGACCCCAACAACACACTGCAGCAGACAGGGACGTATGAGCAGACCGGACACACAAAGGAACATGGGGAATACATCCATGACAGCACCTGGAGAGGCTAATGCACCTT